>JAVHNF010086090.1:3275-13707 GCA_034783455.1 Micropsitta finschii
AGGGCATAAAATGTCATGTAACTCTAAAGAACTCTTAGAACTAATCCTATTAATCCTATTTTTAGGATTTATTAGTCCTAAACCAGTTTTCGCTGCATTAGCACACTGTTAAATGTGAACATCACCATAAGCAAAGTCAGGTGCTACTCCAAAATTTTAGGGTGATCAGTAATTCTTTTGTCTGGAAAAGTAATTTTTTTTTCCTGAAATCAAGTTCTACTTGAAACTGGCTGTAATAAGCAAATCAATATTGATGACATTTAAAACTATCCATATTCTTTGTATCGCTGTTGACTCCAGCAGGACTGACTAAAGAAAGGATATCCATAAATATACCAAAAAAAGAAGAGTTAGATATTAATGTCATCTTTCATCACTGTAGGAACTAATATGGCTGGAAAGTATTGATTACTTTAAAAGCCCCTAATAACTAAAGAACTATTGACTTAATATTTTCTCTAATCCTCCATGAAATTTTACAGTAAGTCCTGATGTATTTTCTGTTAAGGGTTTTAGAGCTGAACTATATCACGTACTTATCCGAAGTGTCAGCTCTAAGGCTTATAGTGCCATTGACGAGAACTATGTTAAAGGTGAGTAATAACTGAAGATTTAAGTATGGTTTCAGGGACTTTGGAGATAGATACATCTTTTAGAGTATATTATTCTATGACTTTTGTCCCTTAAATAATCATTATAATTAGGGAATAATCTAATATGAATTTATTCTGTGAAAACATAATTACTCAACTATAGTTGTCCTGAAAATTCCCTCATCGTTGTACAAGTATTGCAACAGCCAGTTTTATTGCTTCTTCTTTGCTTACCACTAGCACACTCACCATCTACAACTCCAGTGAGTGATATTTATCAAAGTTAAGGAAGGGAATAGTAAAAGAAAACTTACCCAAACATCTGAACTCTTCTGATCCCATTGAAGTGAATGGATGTTTTTATTTTACCTTTATTTTTCTGCATTTGTAGTTTATTGAAAGATAAACCAAAACGTCCATTTATATCTTTACTTTCGCTGTGTACCACAGTGATGTTTACAGGCTCCAACTGAAGGCATGGACACCATTGTACTAGATCCTGCACTGTCATGGAGCAGAGAGATTTTCACCTTGGTTCACATTTGGTTTTGGTTTAGTGGGACCGGTGGAACACAGTAAGTACCCATGCTGGGACCAATGAGCTGATAACTGGACTGCACTCCTCCTGCATCTCAGAGAGAAGAATGCAAAGTGGCAGAGTCAGTTTAGTGCACTGTTAATTTTTGGTGCATCCTTCATTTTTGGTGATGCTTTCAGCAGCAGATCCTGATAAAGCTTCACTTGCCGTGCCTAGTTCATCAGAGAGCTGCGACTTTGCACCCCTTTAACAATGGATTTACAGACCCCTAACGAGCACTGCAGCAGAAGCAGCAGCACCCAAGGCAGCTTTGTACTGTGGTTGTACTGACCTGGCTCTAGTAGCACATTCCTAACTTGTACAAAACTGTCCAGCCCTTCTACTTCTATAAACCTCGCCTAGCTCTAAACTGCCAATGCAGAGAAAAGCTTTGCATGGCCTCAGCAATTCCCCTGGGCTGACTTCTGTGCATTTCAAGCATATTTACAGAAATTGCTATGTAACACCAGCATTACAAGGATGTCTCTTTGCTTTTTCAAAAAATTAAAAGACCTAGGTTAAGAACTAGTTGAAAAAAATAACATAGAAAGAAATGCAATTATAGAGCTCCTTCTCTCTCCTAGCTGTACATCACTTGAACAGCATAACAGGGCCTCACTGGGTTTACTCACATTTTCCAAGACCTTTTTATATAGTGAAGGTGATACATAATGCGATCCAGCAAATCATAGACATTTTTTCCCTTGCCTCCAATAAAGCTAAGGACTTCTCTTGGTCCCATGAGTTACATCTAATACTTAGTGATTGCTTATGGCTCAGTCCTACAATCATTTATTTATGGAACTATCTTTATTACAGGAGCAGTCTCATTAAAACCAATGGGGCAGCAGGAGTGGGTTATTCATGTGCTTTCAGCAGAGCCAGGTCCCAAATCCTCCAAGCCATTTAAGCACCTAAATCCTACTTAAGCCCTGCATTCCCCTGGATTTCATCAGGCCTCTGGTGGGCTTCGGCACCACTGGGGATACCGCGGGTGGTGCAGAGGAGGCATCGCCTCCATCACAGGGCGGGAGCACACATGTACACCATCCTGGTGAGGAGAGGAAATGCTGCTGGTTTGCACCCTCACTCACACTGAGCTCAGCTGGCCCTTTATCTGTGCCCTTAGCAGAGTAGACAGAGCACCCAATTATTTTAATGACTGGAAACAAACTGTTAATTTCTTCAGAGCCACTGAGGCAAAACATTTTCAGTCAATCTTTCCATATTAATAACAGACTGGCAGAGGTTACTTACATCCTTATGAAGTACATCTGCTATATTTCCCTAGTTAATATTAGGCCAAGTATTAAAATATCAAACCTTGGCTTATGTCCTTCTGATTAAATAAATGAAAAGGACAGAAAACTCCCACAGCACCTTGCACCTGAGCTGTGCTGAGCCAGGCCACTCGTTCCCATCAGCACATCCCCAGAAAGACCCAGCAGGGACTAGGCTGGAGACCAGTCCAAGCCACCCTGCTCCTCTATCAGACCTCAAGTGTCACTGGGATCCCCAGTCAGCTGCAGGGTGCTCTGCTGCAAAGGGCCCGGGTGTGTGTCTGGGGCTGCAGTGTGCCATCTCCAAACCAGCAGTTACTTCTCTATGCCAGTTTGGTTGTTCCTGCTCTAGCTGTACTGTCCATTGCTGATTTGCTTTTTATTTATCTGAGGAAATGCTAATATGGGATATAATCAGGAGGATGAGACACTACATCCAATGTTTGCCAAACAGTTTAGAGAGTTTGAGCACCTCCATTAGAAGTTAAAGCATTTTTAACAGACAATTTTCAGGCAGTTCTGAGCATCCATAGAGAAATAAATCACCTAAAATCATGATTCATTTTTTAAAATGCTGCCTGAGTTTGAGTCCCTTAAATATAAAATATCATTACTAATTCATGGAAGTTTTCATTTGGTTCAGAGATGTCTCCAGATTTCCCTAGCAGAGCAGCCCTGGTCAAGGAGACCTTGTCCAGCCTGCCCGACTGCAGAGGCAGAGCCATCCGGTGCCATAAACCGCACTTGCTCCTCGTGGAAGAAGCATAATGCGTATCAGATTGCAAACAGAGCAGAGATTAAACACAGCTTTTAATAGCTTTGCAAACACATTTGAGAAAACATCAGAACGCTGACCACTAAATAAACTCATTTTGGACAATATGGCCTGCTTACATTCTGCTACAGCACTGCCTCCGTAGCTTTCTTCCCACAGTTCAGGCACTGTTGTATTTCCTTACTTTATGAACATACACACATTTTTGCTGTTAGGCATAAAATGGACCAGAAGGTTTTTCACAGTGTGGTCAGACTGATGCTCCTGGCCATGGTTGACGCCTGCCATAGAAATCCCCCATCTCAGAGATGGGGTTCTGTATCACACAGCCGGGCTGTGTCAGTAATTAGCAAAGCATTCAAGGTATCAAATCTTTCTTCTTTTCTGCTCCAGGAATCCTTTGAGGAGATCATGTTCCTTAAAGACACTAGCTGCTGGAATGAGTTTAGCACACTTCATCTCAAAGGCTCTGTTTGCTGTGAAGGCCGCAGATGCAGAAATTTCACACTCTAGTGTGATCAGTTTGGTGAGTTACACAACAGTCTTTCCCCTCTCTGATTAGACACTTGCTCAAACTCTTCTGGAGAGAATATTCAGAACGAAAAATCAGAAGGAATGACATTTCTTCAATGCTAATAATTTCTTTTACAGGTCACCTACCAGCACGCAGCACCCTCCCACAGAAGAACAGTGGCCATGCAGGGCCACTACCCTCCCTGAGCACACAGAGCCCTCTGTTATTACACCAACAAAAAAACTAACACATGTGCTGACCACTTTATAAAAACTGCCAGTGTTAAAAACCTGACAGCTTTAATGACAGCATCAGTAAGAAAACCTCTGTTCAAATACGCTGCCCTTCTCCATGCCAGCCTGTGGCTGTGCTACAGCAGCATCTGCTAGGACACTGGGATCGTAACTTTGCCTCGACAGCCATGTCCTCTCAATTTTTAAATACTAAATAATCTAATATCATAGTTCTGTTATTGAAATAGTACTGTTTAGCTCACATCACTTTAACAGGCCATATTACTTAAATTTAGCTTGGCCCACTGCATGCACACGCAGCTGATCCCAGAACAATGCAAGTCCAGCAGCCTATCTCCAATTGCTGTTCCAGTGTCCCAGCTCCCCTGACTTTATCTCTTTGATGGAAATAATCATCACTTACAGTCACCACTACATCCACTTCACTCTCTGAACTGTTAAGCATCCAACTGACCCCTGGGGTGCCTTTGCTTAGACAGTGAAAAATACCTCCCTGCAAATAAAGCGCATGTGATAGGGAGGGCTGGCTAATTCCCTGGCTGTGTCCATCACTCACACAGTCTCATTCCTCCAAAGCTGATAAACCAAAAAACCAAGACGAATTTCCCATCAGTAATTTCCCTTCTGCCCATTACCACGTGTGCATTATAATATAACGGCACATTTATTCGTGACTCAGAAATAAGGAATTGTTTAGATGCTTATTAAACAACAGAGTTGAATGAAACTAGTGGCATTATGTTGTCTGGAGTATAAAAGTTAATTGGAAGACACAATGATTTACCAAAGTTTGAAATACCAAATGGGTTTTTGAGTAAGTTAACGACAACTAGAATCAGAATGTAACTGTGGAAAATGGAAATTTTATTTTAATTCCTAGTGAAGTACTTTTTCAAATGAGCTTGCTCTTGACTCACTGTGAGAGCTATCACAGCTTGGTCTGCCGTTACGTATTTAAATGTTATCCAAGGGCACGTTAAATACAGTGACCGAATCGCATTTATCATAACGCACGAGAACAGTAATTTTAATTTCTCTAAATAAAACGCAAGAGAGGGGTGAGTAAAGGCAACTGGGAGAAATGCCCTAGACAAAGAAGATCAAAACAGCAACTAGCTGTTTTGTAGCTGAGAGGGGTGGCCAGAGTGCTGTTGGGCACCCCCAGAAACCTCCCGTCAGACAGCTTCACTCCCTGAAGCACATACACAGTAGTGTTGATAGCTATATGCAAAATGTCAACACCATCATTGCAGAAAAGCCAGCATGGCATTTTCAGAATGTTTCCACCTCCATCCTCTGTGCCTGCACTGATTTCTGGTGCTGTGGGGGATTTTTCGGTAGAGGAGGCACATCTGCAGAAAATGGCGGCATGTTTATTTCCTAGAATAAAGACAAGCAATGGGAAAAGATCCAAATTACCTCAGCAACAGTGGAATAACTCCACAATAGCCCACAGAGCCCAACGAACATCGCACAAAGCTAAAACTGGATTTATATTGCACACAGTGGAAAGGAAAATGTGTACCATTAACAGGAAAGCTTGAATCAGTGAAAGAAGGTGGAAATGTTGCTTTTCCCACTGAAACACTCTTTAACGCGATTGCAAAGAGCCTGGAGTGCAAAAGCGAGGCAGCCACCAGATGGTGCGGGTGGTATCTCCGGGTCTTCTCGCACTTAGCGTGGGCAGGGGCTTCTGCAAATGAGAAGCAGTGTTTGGTAAATGGTAGAGAGAGAGATGTTGTTTATTTTCAGTATCCTAGGAGTATTTCCGGCAGCGGAGTGTAATGAAAAGAGAAAAAGAGGGAAGGAAAAAAGTGACAGAAAATAGTCCCTGTATAACTGTTCTGTCACTGCTTGCAACGTGTCGCACAGTGGGCTGGATACAAAGCAGAGTTGCTACGCTAACCGCGCTTTGCCTTAAAGGACCTTCAAACGCCACACTCATTTTATCCCAATCCCTTTTTAAGGGCACAAAACTCAACTCTCCTGACTTCTTTTTTTATTATGATAGCACAGACTTTTTGCAAAAACATTTTTGTTGTTATCAAGAGATGATCAAATTCCCCCATCATATCATGCCAGGAAATACAACTGTTCCCTCAGCAACTTTCCATCCTCCTCCTCTCCCATGGAAAAACCAACCTCCTCTTTCTCTTTCACCTCCTCTTCCTCTTCCTCTTCCATGGAAGAAGAGGCACCAGCTGGCATTAAAAAGAAGCCCGTTTTCTTCTCTCTTCCTCCCCACCATAGCGTTTATAAGTTTCAATTTTGCTTGTGTTTTCTACCACCAATTTGGAGAAACTCCTTGTTGGCCACGAGTGCATCACCTGCTCCCAGAAGCTGGGGACAATCCCATGAGCTGGCAGTCCTGGACTGCAAGGAAGTTAATCCAGTTTGCACAAGCTGAGGACAAGATCCTTGCAGCATTTTACTACATTTTTTT
This sequence comes from Micropsitta finschii, assembly GCA_034783455.1. NCBI lineage: Eukaryota > Metazoa > Chordata > Aves > Psittaciformes > Psittacidae > Micropsitta > Micropsitta finschii. Next base: position 9,712 of record JAVHNF010086090.1, read on the forward strand.
CCCCTCTTAATTTCTTTTTACATCTCTCCCACTGTTATCTTAATTCTTGTGCTCAGCAGGTTGTTTATTGTTTATCTAAACATCTCCTACTGTTGTCTAATATTGCCTTCCAGCCCTCCATTTGCTTCTCCTGCCCTTTCTTAGCATAAACCAGCGCAGGACTGAAATGCACTGAAGTCCTTTCACTTTAACATCTGCTTATTTTTCTCCAGTTGCTCTTCCACGAAGTACTGTATTTCAAAACAATCTGGTAGCTCCAATATTTTGCTCCTTTAACAAATATGGAGCTCCCACAGAGCTCTGTTGAGAGACATCTGAGTTTATTACAGGTTTAAAGATCACACCTTTCCAGAAGCATCAGCTCTTATATGACTGGAAATTAAAACTACTAACATCTCTTGGATTATTTTGTCTTCAGGCAAGGATAGGCTGCTGCTGCAAGGGAATTATTCCTGAGATACTCATATCTGTTTATTCCTCCACAAGGACAGAGGTAAAAAAAACCCAAAAAACATTATGCAATGACATAAGCTTAAAAAATGTGGAAAATGGAAAAATAACAAATCTGGAACATTTGCAAGTGAAAATATATAACGTAATTCAAATTCCTGTAGAATTTACAAAAGAGAAAAGTTGGCAAGCGTCAGTCCAAATGTCTCCTTACATTTAGTGGTTTACACTCCCACCCCCAGACCTCCCTCAAATTCCCAGTACACATGGCAGGAGGCTGGGGAGTGCTGGAGAGCTGGGGAGCATGAACCCCCCTCCAGCAGAGCTGGCTCCCTCCTGGGGCTGGCAGAAAAGGGGAATTATGGCTTCAGAGCACTCATGGGTCCCCTTCGTGTAAAGGACAAATTGCCCTTGGATTGAAATGTGACACAATCATGCTGGCTGGAAAGATAATCTGTGATTTAAGGAAGTGTAAACTCAGATAACAAGGTTTTACAGGGATCTAAATAATTCTTGAAATTATATCTACTGCATTTGTAAGTCCCCTCCATTAAACTGTGTAAGTTCTTCTGCTCTCACTCCCATTAGTATTGTAAATTTAATGACACTGTGGTGCTGCTTCATCGATGCTTGGCCTGCTGTCAAGCAGGAATTCTGTAAAAGCTGGCTGCTGTGCTGAATGCCTGAACTCACAAACAGTATCCAAAGCCTTACTTTATATTTGTAATGTACTCTCCCCTCCTTGCTCAGAACTGCTTTTAACAACCATCAGCCCAAATAATCAGCCCAACCAATATCAGTACCATTCCAAGTGGTTCCTTTTGCCCATCAAATCTCTCTGTGTCTTCTCATTTTTCCTGATTTTTCTAACTGACCAAGAGTAAACAGCAAAACCATTAAAACCCTTTCGCCATTGCCTTTTGAAACCTTAGTATTTCTTCAAACATCATCTTTTGCTTAAGTGCAAAGTAGCAGGTGGTGGTTGGAAGCTGAGCTGGGTGACAACTGCAGAGAACACATGTGGAGAGTTGGAGGGGACAATAATCCAGCCCAAGACTCAGCCTGAGGAGCTGAGGACCTTCAGGAAGAGTTTGGTGGTTAGCACTGAAGTGCACAAAGAGATCTGGAGCTCCTGAAAATCCATGGGAGCCCATGGAACGTGAAGATGCTGCACACCAAGTGATTGTGGCACCGTTTGTGACCAGCACAGCAATGTGAACTTGCTGGAGAGGGTTACTAGTTTCCTGTATGTACTGACCTAGATTTTTGGCAATTCCTGGATTTATACTTAAGAAAAAATATTGTACTATTTTTTCAGAATACATACTAGAGAAGGGAAATGGTGTTATACATATCAAGTAGGTCCTTTTTCAGTTACAGACATTTTAATACACTTAAGCTATATATATGAAGTGCAGTAAGACTGCTATAAAGCTCATCTATAGACTCCTTAGTAATTCCACAATACCTCCTTTCCATGCATCACTTAAGGTGAAAATGTATGCCTTCCCATGCCTCCTAAATGATGCTATTTTAAGAAATATTGAGCAAGACACTGGGGTACACAGGATACTTTGTCAGCACATTGACTGGGACTTGCATGGCAGGGCAGTTTGTGTACAGTCCTGTTTCTCACAGCACGTCCCGGTATTAACCATGAAGTGAATTCCCTTGCAATTTATAGCCCTGTTCTTTTCAATTTGCTCTGCAAAGTCATTTGGCTCCTGACAGGTCTCAATTCCAAATGCTGGATTGTTCAGCACAGAACAAAATGACATTGTTGCCCTAATCAATACATACTCGTGCTACACTGCAAGTACACGTACATCTCCCAGACTGGATTTTACAATAGTTTTCTGCCTGGGCTGCCTAAGTGCAGCTGGTCACCTGCTGGGCTGCACCTCCCTGCCCTCATCCCACCTGCAAGGGGTTGAAACCACTAAACCTTAATCAGTATTCAAATGCCAATACCTATTATATCAAACGGAAACAAACCCATTATATACATCCACTTGAGCTACCCTGAAGAGTGAAGAATATGCAAATATCTTTCTCTTCTTCATGTGCTACATTTTACAGCCTTTTTTCCCCTCTCATTTTCGGTTCTTTTTACTTCCCTTCCTACTTTTGCACACACTTGCTAGCCCACCAGCTGCAGGCTCTGTCTTCCCATATCCCACCTCCCTCTTCTACCCTTCCCCAGACTGAGGCTTGCAGAGGAGGGCTGGGAATGCCAAGAAGGACCAAACCCAGCCCTTGTCACACAGCCCATGTCCTTGCAAATGTATGACAAGATGTGGTCTTTCTACCAGCAGTGATTGTTGGGGAAACCTGCCTCCATGATTTTCCAGCAACAGAAACAGAAGCAGTTCTTCTGTTCAGCTTTCATTGCTTTTACACAGCTTTTTACACATGACAATACATGTAAAGCAACATTGGCCACAAGATCTCATTTCTCCAGCCAGCCACTCAGTTTGTTTCCCATAACTTAAACCCCTACTGGGGACAGGTTTGGTTGAAGAACCCTTGGAAATAAAATAAATTCATACTGAGAATCAGATTGAATACAATAAAATACATACAAGCTGCCTTGGAAACACAACTTTTCAGCTGTGGAAATCCCACTCCTTTAAGAGAAGTGAAGGGCTTCCTTCTCCTGCAGGTTTGGGTCCATGGCCAGCACAAGGAGAGATGGCAGAAAAGGAGGAATGCAACTTCAAAGGCTTATTTGTTCAAAGGCTGCACCACCCCTACACAGGAAATACAGAATGATGTACTGGGATTACATCAAAAAGCACTTGATTTCCCACTTATGGGAGAAAAAGAAAAGGCAAGCTCATTGTCAGCACTGCACATCTGTACTGCAACACACGACTGGGAAGATGATAAAGAAATGCCTGTAGCATTTTCTCCGAGCATCTTCAGCCTTGCTGCCCACTGTGGTGGAAGTGATGCCATCCTCTGTGAAAACATGTAAGAAACTCCCTGCCTATTTTTGCAAAAGACACCTTACCGATTATTCAGTTCACTGATTATTCAGGACTATTCCAGCCTGAAAGTAATGCTTAATGTCACTATCCACCTTGGACAGAATAGCAGTTATGCCTTTGTCACATGTATCAAGCTTCAAAAGAATAAAAAAATGAGAGAAAACAAACAAATACATGTTAGAGAAGACAAATATATGTTAGAAAAGACAAACAAATATATATTAGAGAAGAGGAACAAATATATGTTAGATAATACAAACAAACATATGTTAGCAATACACTGGCCTCAGCTGACACCACCAAGAAACTCTGCCACCTTTGTGTCTGACCAGTTTCCGCTAATGAAGTTAACCAGCATCCCAGAAATAACACACAGATTTTATAACACAGGCATAACACAGGCATTAGACTGTCACATATTGATTAAAACCCCCCAATGCCTCCACGACAGGAGTGGCCTACCTTTTCAGAATTGGCATATTTAAACATTGGAAGATTGCTGCCTGTCTTTACCTTTATGCAGCATAGCACCGCAAGGGGAGAGGGTCAGGCTCCG
>JAVHNF010086093.1:11554-22918 GCA_034783455.1 Micropsitta finschii
TCCAAGCCTTGTCAAACTCACCCCAGGCTGCTATTTCCATCACTTCACCTTCCCAACTGTTGATGATCCAACACCAAATATTGTCATCTGATCCACACTAATGAATGTGGGTTATAACAGCTGTGCCATGTTGTAGACCTTTTTGCTTTTTAACTGACATCTTTGACATTTTTCTTTAAGAGAAAAGGTTTCCAGTGCTGGTCCAGAGAGACTAACAGAAGTCCACAGCCAGGATGCCTAACATGGCAAAACTCTACTGAGGTCGGTGGCTCTCCTCTTCGGCTACCTGAGGAACTGGCTCATAACAGCTAGGTGAGGACAAGTTCTGCAAGCAGCTACAATCATAAAACAAGCATCAAGCAATGTGTATTAGAGGGAAAAAAAATATAAAAAAGGATTTATTAAAGAAAATGAATAGAAAGACAAAAGGTGCTTACATAGTTTTCTTCGGAGCTGGCAGAAATGGCGTGCTGCTTGCTTTTACTCACCTTCAAGGGAGAAAGGAAAAAAGCATTTGTCAGTATTAATTTCTTGCTAACATACAAAGGAAATAGGCAAGTGTTTGCTGATATGCATTTGTGATTTACTTACTGGCCATGCAGCAGTGATGCTGATAAGGCATAAACACAGAACTGCCACCTTCATTGTGATGTTTTACCTATAACATATTTTGGAACAGTGAGTCAACAAGGTAAAATACTACAGAAATACCGTAGGTTTTTTTCTTTCTTCTGGTGTACTTCACTGTGCTGAGACCAGCTCTCTGCTAAGGATTCAGCCTGTCCATTGCCAATCTTACTGCTCTGTCCTCCATCACAGCCCCACACCCAGTTGGTTTTGTAATGACTTAGCAACTCAAAAGCTACAAGGATTTTAAAACAAGGTACTGAGAAGTGCTGAGCAGTGGTGAGAGTAGCCACAGAAGGTGAGAAGTCTCCTTCTGTCATCTACTGACTTGAGCTGTCAAAGGAAAAGCTTTGTGAAAAACAAATTGCTATGGAGCTAGCTTTGGCTTATCTTTGTTCATTTAACATCATTTTGCCAGAGACAGGACAAGACAAACTCAGCTTGGATTCTCTTTTCAGTTATTTTAAATTTAGTTTTCAAGGTTATTAACTGGAGTTGCTGTGAGTAAACTCAGTCTATATGAACATAAACTGCTTTTATTGATGGACCTTTATTTCCCCCTCCAGAAGTTTGAGCAGAATCACCTGTGTTTCCAAGCAAGAGATGAAGGGAAATATCTGCTCACATTACAGCTTTAGCATTTTAATAAATGAGTGATTCATGCTGAAATTAAGAGAGTGCTGAGCTACAGTAAATTCTGGTGCTGACAGACCAATTCCTGGGATAAGGAACATCCCTAAGAAATTAAACTGATTTATTGATGACCAAGAGGCATTCAAAACTTCACTAAATCATAGCGGGGAAGAAAGGCTACTAAGGGCACATTTGAAATACATTAGTAAGGCTGTTCCTGAGACAGGACACTCGATCACAGGTATTGCAGTTTCAAGAGTTAGACAGAGAAGGGTGTCTGTCCCATCCATTCAGTAGTGTGCAGCACAAGCTGCAAGCCTGCCAAGAGAAACAGGGGCACTGCCAGGCAGTGATTACACAAGGAAGGAAGCTTTCTCTGTTCAAGTATCAGCGTTGAGCTTCCAGCACTTGATTCAGTGGCAAAGTTTTCAGTTATCTCCTCCCAGCATCTATCAGCACTCAGGTTTAAACTGCTATTATATATAATACCTTCATCGCTAAAGCAGCCTTGCTGCTATAAAGGCACACCTTCTTCCGTAGAGAAACATCAAACATCCCTGACCAGTGAAGCAATTTTCAAAGCTCTCCTGCCCAATGCTTCCTTGGCTAAAGTTGCAGACAAAATGGCACATATCAGGTAAAAAAAAAAACTTACCTTTTGTGGTGCTGGAGGAGTCAACTGCAACAAGAGCACTCTTAGTGATCCCAGCAGCTTGGACTTTCTCCCCTTGTCCCCTGTCTGCCTAGCATCTCCGACCTCAGGGAATTTAAACCCTGTTCTAGGCACGGCCACCAATCCCTGTGAGGCGGAAACAGATGAGGTCATGAGGTTCCTGGCCACAGTCCTGCCCACGTTCTCCTACACTTCCTCTCTGGCTTTGTGGCTTTTGAGCAAACAAAAACTGCTCTATGGTTAAAACATTACTTATGGGCAAGCTCATTAACCAGCAAGTCTGTTGAATAAACAGCATTTGGTTGGTATCATGCAGAAGGACTTCAGGGCACATCTGTCTTCTTGTTAAAAGGCCGATCCCAGTTTCCCAGAAACCTTTCATGCCCTGTTCTGTAGGGGGCAGGAATATGTAATGTAGGAAAAAAAAAGAGATCAGAACATAAAATTCCCCAAAAAGGTGTTAATGCTTCCACAAAGTTGTAGACTTGCTCTCTAGGGCATACATGTTGCAATGTGAATTGCAAAGACAGGGTGCAGGCATTCTGGTCTGACCTGAGTCTCTCAGGTGGTTTGGCTGAGTCATCTGCTACAGCTGCCCTGCTGCACCAAACCTGCTCCCAGACCCTTCCCAGGGGCTCGTTGCCAGATATTTTTCAAGGTAAAGAAAGGAAAAGAGGTGGGGAAGGAAGCTGTAGCTCCAGTATGGGGAGTGCAATGTTAGCACTGGGAAGCAAAAGACTTAATGGGATGAAAGTCCATACCTGCTGCAGGGCGGTGGATCGGTCGTGCTGATGGGCAACATCTATTCTGGCAGTGCCTCGCCTGAAAGACCATAAAAGCTTTGGTTAGGTTCTGCCTCATCTGTGATGTGCCATGACTCTGAGACTATCGTTATTAATTCTGCATGTCCATAAACCCATGTATGCATCCACCTGAATGAGGACTATCCTAGCTTCTGGTCTTGAAGCTACATGAACATTATTATTTACTAACTCAGGAAAGACTTTTCAAGCAAAAAAAGCTTTCATTAACTAGGATTTCAGCAGCATGATCTGCAGATTTAGATAATTTATATCATCTCCTATTGTATCTGCAGCTCAGAGTTTCTGGAAACCAGATAGTTTACAGAAGCCATTGAATGCAGATGCAGGACTCAAGCTCTAAATGGATGCTATCTATAAGTTTTGGTTTGAGCACTACGTCGTAGCCCATACACCCAGATTACAATACATCACTATTACTTAGTAACTAGGACTGCTTCAAAAGGCCACTGTTTTTGACTCCAGGGAACCCCAAACCAGCCCCTTAGGTAGCCAAACACCTTTGATCACAAAAACTGATACAAATGAGCAGTGCACCTTGCAGCTTCCCTGACTGGTAAGAAAGAACTATTTCCATCTGATGGTACTGACAAGAAACTGAGACACAGAGAAGCTTGGTGGCTCACACCAGTGAATGTGGGACTGAGTATGCTGGCTTGCACTTTCTTGTACACACTTGCTCAAATTTTAAGTCTGCAAAAACCTACTTTCTCTACCAGCCATTCATCAAGAGACACTGAAACGAAAACCAACGTTATACTGAAAGATCCCCTAGAGCTGTTGTTTGGTCAAAACAAGCGCCTTCCAGCACCTGCAATGTACATAATGGCATATTATTGTCCATCAGACCTTCAGGAAAATACATATTATGTCAGGACTTGTAAACAACCTGTTGCACCAAGTTCAGCTGCAGTTATCAGTCATGCTGATGGAGAGCTCAGCAGCATTAGAAACATAGTCTTACTGCAGTTCGTGGAGACCTTCCTGTACAGGTCAATTATTACTGTGGCTTTTCAAGGCAAATGTTTTCCAAGTACCTAGGATGTTTGTCTCCCACCAGAGACACCGTGTGACCCCCAGGGAGTTGGGTCTGGCAGACAACTGCTATTTCCAATGTGCTGGGAGATGGTGGAGTTTCTGAGCACTATTGCCAAAGCTATACGGTTGATTTTGTAAGAACGAAGGAAAAACAGTGATGTTTTGCAGTAATCCAGAAGCAGGACGTGAAGCGACAGTTGTTACTAAATAGCTTCATTTTATGCATGATCAGCCAGTACAGAGCTGCAGTAAATTTAGCATTTGCCTCATGCCTGTCATTATGTGGTTATTCATCTGTAAATCATTTTGTCTGGCTGAGAAATCCTTTGCCCTGGTAGGAGGCAGTGCTTCTCATCCTCTCAGAGATAAGGAACGAGTAGGGCAAAATGGGAGCAACTTTCACCTTTTTCACTTCCCACACTAAAATGCCTAATTCTGGAGAGAACATTCGGCTGGCAGTGTAACAGTGGCACAGCAGAAGCCGTGCTCATATTTGTACAAGTGGGAGTGTACATGATTTCACCTTCTGAGAGCTGTCAGGGTCTGTGCAGAGCACAGCCATGACAGGCTGTAATTTGTTGCATGTAGGTGACTTTTTCTACTTGACTGTCCTGTCAAACAAAGCGTTTGACCACCATTTCTTCCACCTTGGGCTGCATTAGGAACATGTGGTTAGGTTGTGCTACATGCAGCTGAGAAGCACTATCAGTGCCTCCCTGTGCAACCTCCAACACGTAGCTCAGATCCTGAGCTGAGACCTCAGCACAATGCCTGCTGATACCTCTGGCTGGTGTGGGAAATCCCAGCCTGCCTGCAGTGACCTGTAATGCTCAGTCTTTGAGGAGAGCTGGCTTTCGTTTAGATTTGTTCACCAAAACCCAAGTCCTGGGGCAGACGAGAGCAGGATCTTCTTGGTGGCGAAGATCAAGACTGGAAGGGAGAGATTAATTTCTTCAGCAGCATTAAGAATGCTATGAAGTAAAAGCCCAAAGAAACTCCAGCCTGGCAGTGTTCTTAGAAACAACTGTTCTGCAGCTCGAATGTCCCAAAGAAAAACAGAGCTAGTAAATAGTGGTGTCTGTGGAAAACACGGGAAGTAAGCCTTCTTGGCATTGCTACCATAAAATATTCCCCAAAAGTGCCTTGCCAACTCAGCATGTCAACCAAAGCAGCCCTTATATTGTCCCACTGAAAGCTTCAAAAGCAGGGAGAAGCTTACACTCAGCAGTTATTACGCTTCAAAAAAATCTTCTGCCTCTTCAATGGCGTTTGTGTCCAGGCCTAGGAGCATACTTGGTATGGACCAGGGATACAGGTGTTAGATCTGTTCACTAAAGAAATTACAGGAGATCTGCTCCTTACATATGTGAGCAGAACACCTCATTAACACATGCTGTGCGGCACAACTGTGTATCTTCTGCTTTGTACCATGCTCTTCCCGTCTTCCTGCCGCTTCTGATCTGCAGGGCAGCTCAGATAACTGATTGGCAAGGCAAGCTCTATTTAACCCTCATCCAGGAAATAAAAGGGGCTATTTATCTTACATTCCCAGGGTAAACCTTAGCTGTTCGTGTTCCTAGTTGCAGAACTAGGCACACCACTGACCTAGAGCTGCAGTAGGCGATCAGAGCAGAACAGAGACTTTCTGGGAACAGAGACTTCTTTCCACCACTGTAACATCCAGCATATTAGAAAGTGTCACTGTTTGACAATCGTTTGGGCTGCCCTTATCCTCCTCTGCATATAAAGATACCCCACTCGCTTGTCTCTGACACCTGAGACTAGTTGCTCCCTGTGGATATTTCCAATTTAGGAATGGCTTTGGAAGCTAAAGAGAAAAAATAAACATTTGAGAAACTGCCTTACAGCTGTGGGCCACAAATCCTGGAGCCTCAACAGCCTCAGTCAGATCCCAGCTTTCATAGAAGCAAGTGGCTGCTTCTACTTGCAGCATAAATACAGTCCAGCTGTCTGTAGCTTCCTAAAATGGAGCCCTACTGCTATTTCTTCCCTTGGCTTTCACAGCCAGCTAGGGAAAACAGATTTTCCAGATCTTTTTTTTCGTGTTGGAATTAATGTATTTTAACTCTGAAGTCCATGGAGCAGCAGCAGGAATTAAACCAGCACAGAAACATTAGGTTGTTATCAGGTCATCATGGTTACCAGCGTGAAGAGCAGAACACCACATACTCCAGTCCTGGGTTTGTGGCTGTGTTTCAGCTCTGAATTGGTAGAAAAGGAATTGCATTAGTTTCAATTTGAAAATTTAATAAACACAATAATAATCTGAGCTACTACTAGAAACGAAAGCAACCTGTGAAAGTACATATGGTATAGGTCATGTGTTCACTACTGTGCCATTTTGTGATGAATGTAACCCTCAAAAAGCAATTGAGAACAGGAAGATGAGACTTTCAGCAACTCAATGGAGCTGAGCTCAATCCACTCTAAAGATCCTGGCTCTGAAGCCTGAACACTACTGCAGAGACAACGCTCCAGGATGAAGGAAAGCGTGTTAAGATGCATGTGCTTAAATCCTCTAGATGCTCATAAGAAAGTAGCCATCGGTTTGCCAGCTCAGGGATCACAGTTTGAGAACTGAGGGGAATTTGATGGTAGGAAATAGCTTCACAGAAGATTCTTTCTGGGCAAGCTTTGCAAAATCTCTGTGACAAATTGTTTCCCTCTCTTTCCCCCTGCTCAGTTCCCTGTTTCCTATCCTACTGCAAATTTTTCTCCTCCTAGAGAGAAAGGACACTAATGGAAACATCTGAATATGCAGAATGGGTATGGAAAGAACAGCATCTTCTTGCTCTGCATTGTGAAACTCTTGGAAAGTCACAAGATGCCTGTTCCACTGAGTGCAGGGGCTTTTTGCAGGGCACCACAGGAATGACTCCGCACCCCTCAGCTTGCATCTTCACTAAGCACCACTGGCAAAGCATGAGGAGCCAAGAAGCAGGACAGATTACAGCACAGCACGACAGGGGAGAGGTGGACAGGGAAGGAGAAGGGCCACCTCCTCCTCTGCAGTCACCCATTCACTGCTTTTGTGCGTAACTGAGATAAACACTGCAACCCTATGCTGCCTGATAGAGTCCTAACTGCCCTGGCAATCCTTATCACACAGCAGCCTTGATTTTGCATTCCACGTATACCATGTTGAGCTTAAGGCTTGTTTCCGACGCAGCCACACAGGGTTCACAACATGAGCAGCAGAGAGTCCAGAAGAGGTTGCTACCAGACCCAGATACAAACCTTTTACAAGGCACACTTTCTGAATGCATCCTGGAAGGGGTCAGCACAAAACGCAATTCGGAGAGGCAGCAGGCATTACGCAATGCAGGATTTCAGCCTGCACATCCGTGTTTATGGGTACACAAGGCATCTTTTCTGCAGCCTGCCCTGCCTCTATCTCCAGAAGGGCTGGGGAAGATGAAGCATGTGCTGTACAAGTAGTGCAGCACTGCTAGGACAGGTTGTGACCCTGTCTGTAAACCTGACCTCAGACCCAGGCTGGGCTCCACACCAGAAACCCTCCGGAGTTCACGTGGCTTCAGGTTTGGTTGTGAGCAGCTTTCTTAACTCTCGGTCTCGGGCTGCTGTGGTCTGAGGTGGGACGGGTACAGAACTGAGTCAGTGTGAAAGCAAACATCTCCCACTGGGTGTGGAGCCCCTGCTGCTGGAGTGGGAGGAAAAACCCATCTGTGGGCCTGATGAAGGGAAATTAAAGAGCTGGGGACTGGATCTGGGGAGGAAGTTGCTTGGCTGAGAAGCTGATCTGATTTTGTGGGGGAACCAAAAACCAGCAGGCCAGGGTCAAGGCCTCTGCTGTCTAGACTGAGTCACGGAGAGATTCCCCCCCAGTTTGCTCAAACTCAGAGGTGAGGCTGTTTTCCCTCGAAGCCTATCCAGGCAGAAGCAGCCCTGCAGGAACCAGGCTTCACTGCCACAATGGACCACTTTGATTCTGGCTTGGAAAGCTGGGAAAACTCCTGCACGTCAGGATACTTCATCTTAACTGGTACTGGGGTAGCCGCCTCTTGTGCAACAAGCAATCAATGTGCCAATAGAGAACATCACTCAGACCCAGCAATTTCTCCTTGTGTTTTGCATATTACGATTGTCTTAATCCTGTCGGTTTTCAAAAACTGGGGTTTGTTTTGGATGGAATGGGAAGCAGTAACACACACCTGACAGGTATTAACCATCAGCAAGTCAAAGGAGATACTAATTTTCTTATTTGCATAATTTCTCAATAGGATAAAGCGATACACGGGATAGCTCAGGTGATGGGTAATGCAAGTGCCCGGGGAAAAGTAGAAAGGTTTCTTTTCATTAGAGAGGTACCTTCCCGCCCCTCTCCCGGTGCCTTCATACATGCTCAGTCAGTTTTCTGTTCCTTCCTGGCCTCCCTTTTTAGCAGGACTGGAATGCAAGAATGCCTTGTGTTGAAAAGTACCTGTGCACTACCTGCTGCACTAGCAGCTCATGTACACAGGGCTGGTGCCCTTCCTCCCCACATCTCTCACTTCCTAGACCGGCCAGTCCAGGACTCTGCCCAGCACTGAGGATCAGGAGAGCCCAGCAGCCCCTGGTAAGATGGAACTGCATGGAGGCACATTGAGCCAGGAGGATGGGCAGGCTGCTAGGTAGGAGAGCACAGCAGCACAAATGCTTGGCAAGCCCCTGCTCTCCCTCCTGGCTTACCAGCTCCCTTTGGAAGGGAGAAGCAATTTTGGAAATGTGCAGTTGAGAGATAATCACCTCCAGATTTAGGAAATAGCATTTTGCACATAATTCATACTGGCTACCTAGACAGATTATTGGTTGAGCGTGTAGCTACAAATTTGGCAGAATAAATGGCAAACTGCTGTTGGCATATGGATACAAAGCAGGAAACAAACTGCAGCTATACATTAACTAGAGCAAAGGGAAGCAAAGGAAGAAACTGGGTTAACCAACAGGCTCTGAAACAAACAATAACAAGGGACAGCTAACTGGACAACTAGGTCTTGAGGGGCACACGCAGCATCAGGGCTCTTTGCATTAGGAAGAACGTTACCAGTTGGTAAATAACAAACCAGAACTGCTCTTTTGCGCACTGAATCTTGTTTATCACAAAGAAGTCAAATGACTTGTCCTCACCCATGGAAAAAGTGAACACAGAGAATGACAAGCAATTTTGGGAAGCAACATCCGTTCTGTATGGAGAAACTTGATCTGCTGTACCCAAAATAGCTGATGTTGAAACACAGGCTAAATCTCATCTAAGCAATTGATTAGACAAAATGAGGAAACGCAGCTGCGTGTTGGAGCTGTGCTGGTCTCACCTCAGGACAGTAACAGGGGAGAGACACATGGGCTGGGACAGATTGGAAATTACGGCTCTAAGGAGGCAGGTAACAGATAACCCTGTGCCCTCAGCAGGGCTGAAAAGCGTTTGTTGTGGCACCCTACCCCTGAAAGAAGCCCTATAGAAACTCTGGCACTGGCACCTTCTTTGGCAGTGATACAGTCACAGGTTCCCAATGGAGTCTGTCTGAGCCATGCAGGACCACGCTGCTGCTCGCATCCCTCACACTTCCTGCTCCTGCACTACCCTAACAGTGCAGGCAACTGCGCATCAGCACGGCACCAGGCTGCCTGCGTGTGCTAAACAGAGAGGAAGAAATAGTGTGTTCTCTACAGCAAAACCCAGAGCTGGCCTCAGGGCAGCGCTCAGCTAGCGGAGCTGCTCAGGTAAATGACTTGTGCAGAACGCACAAGGTGCTTCTGGATGCACCCTTCGCAAAAAGCCCTGGGACAGGCTTTGGTACCCACCCGTCAGTGTCTGCCTCCGCACACAAGGTGGCTAGAATTGTGCAGGTCGAAAATTAGAGGTATAACTACATCCTGGGCTGAAAGTCTGATCGGAGCAGGCTTTCTGCCACACACAGATGCACGTATGTAACAACATGCATATGCACATAGAGTTAACATTTTAATTCCACCCTCTGGACCAAGTGAAGTTTTGGCACTCCACATGGAACTAACAGAAAAATACCCCCAAAATCAACAGCGAAAGTCCCAGTGAGAACAGTCTGAGCTTCCCAGCTCAGGCTTGGGTAAAGATGGAAAGGGGAGGGCTTAATTTCAACAAATATTCACCACCATGGGTGTCTCCTTTGCCTCTGCCCCAGGCACAGAAGTCAGGCTGACACACTGGGCAGTTTTAGGTATACCTTCCAATCTTTCAGAGCATTCGATTCATTCATCCCACTTCTTTGCGAGGTGGCTGCTGTCATGAGTCAGAGCTGTGTAGCACAGCAGCAGTCCCACTGACAGACAGCTACAACAGGAAATGCAGCACTGAGTCTCAGAGCAAGGGTGAGAGGAGGTGCGCTGTCCTGGGAATACTCACCATGGCTTTTTTGGCCAGTGCCATGAGTGTCATTCCTGAGATATAACACTGCTGCTTGTACAGTCAAGTTACAAGGCATGCTTGCTGTCTTGAGTTCTTCAGATGATGGAATAATGCAGATTTTCCAATGATAACTAAAAAACCCCCAGTAGCATCAAAATAATAAGAAATGCAAACTACCATGGCAAGATTTTTTAGAAGTAGCTTTTCATTTAACTTCATGTCTACTACACCTGCCCATCCCACACTGATGTTTTAGCATGTGACTTAAATAATGTGAGCAAAAATAATAGTCATTATGGCTCTGATATTGCAAAGCTACTGCATGGGCACAGGCTTGCTCTTATTGATCATGCAGTTACAGAATCATATAATACCAGGTTGGAAGGGACCTCAAGAATCATCTGCCTTGACCTAGACTAGATGTCTCAGCACCTTACCCAGCTGAATCTTAATAGTGTTCAGTGTTGGGGAATCCCTCACTTCCTGGGGAGGTAATTTCAATGGCTGATGGGTCTCATTGTGAAAAATTTTCCTCTTGTGTCCAATCAGAATCTCCTCAGGGGTAACTTGTGCCCATTACCATCATCTTCTGATGTGGCTCCTTCTAAAAAAGGAACCTCCATCTTCTTTGCAGCCACCTTGTAAATGCTGGAACGTGGTGGTAAGGTCTCCTCTGTGCCTTCTTTCCTCCAGGCTGAACAAACCCAGCTCTCTCAGCCTTTCCTCACACGAGAGGTTTCCCAGTCCTTGGCTCATCTTTGTGGCCCGTCTCTGGATCCTCTCCAGCCTGTCCACATCTTTTCTGCATAGCAGGGAGCAAAACTGGACACAGATTCCAGGTGTGGCCTGAAGCCGAGTACAGTGGGAAAATGACATCTTTATTTCTGCTGGTGATGCCCATGTTGGTGCATTCCAGCATCCTGCTGGCTTTCTTTGCCACAGCAGCACACTTCACTCACATTGAGCTTCCTGTTCACCAGGACCCCCAGGTCCCTTTCCACAGAGCTGCTCCCCAGCCAGGCAGATCCCAGCCTGTGCTGTAGTCTGGATTATGTTTTCAGGTACAAGACCTTCCACTTGTCCTTGTTGAACTTCATAAGGTTCATGTTAGCTCCCTCTTCCAGCCTATCCTTGCCGTTCCAAAGTACCCACCTCCCCTCTCAGTT
>JAVHNF010086108.1:0-19334 GCA_034783455.1 Micropsitta finschii
CCTCTCCTGCCAGCTCCAGGACCGTTTGTGTTGGACACCCAAAATGTCCCACCGGAGAAAGGGAAACAAGTACCACCTAAGCCTTTGTGAGAGGAGACACAAGTGAAAAGAGTTTCCTCCCTTTAGCTTCCTCATCCTTTTTCTAGCTGACCTGATTTGAGGCAGATGAAAGGCATTACCCCATCTCCAGACACACCACACCGAGCCGCTGGCAGAGCCCTGGGAGATTCGGGCAGCCCGGGGGGCATGTCTAGAACCTCATGCAGGCAATGTGAGGGTTCCAACTTCTGCAATTTCTCCCCCAAAATCTGTGCCCGTTTTAAAGCAGCAGTTACAGCAGCACTGTGGTCTCTGGCACCAGCGGGAGATCTCCCGCAGCCCGGAGGGCAAACACACACCGCAGCGGGCAGGGACTAGAGAGCATTGGGGATCCCTCAGCGAAACCGCTCTGGGCTCCGCTTCTTTGTCAGAGCCCGGTCGAGCTCCCTGTCCATGCACCTTTACGGGACAAAATGAGAGCGCGAAGGTGCCCCGGGCTCCCGGGTAGGGCAGCTCACCCCCCCGGGCTGTCCCCGCTGCTCTAGTCTGCGCAGGCCCCACGAGACCCTAGGCTATAGCCGGGGGAGCGGGTCCCACGCCAAGGGAGGGCACGATCCCTTCGAGGGGCTGTGGGGAAAATGCGATCGGGGGTGGGCTAAGGGATGGGGTCGGGCACCCCCACCTCCCTCTGCACGCTCCAGGGACAGGGCCTGGCCCGCGGCTCCCTGGCAGGATGCGCCCTCGCATTTGGGCTCGTTACGGCTTCGGTTTTGTTTGGCACGCTTCTTGTCCCGACTAGGAAACGAAGCGAGCAGCAGCGGGCGGCATTTCGGGAAGCTGATTTGCAGTCATTGAAAAACCAAACTCCCAACACCCCCAGTAGAAACAACCCGGATCAAACCCGGACACGGAACCTCTCCCCAGCTCATTCTCGGGGCGCAAGGCCGGACCCGCCGTGCCTCTTCCCGGAGCCTTTTTGGTTGTGTGCCGTTGCTCTACGCTGACAGGCTGCCTGCCAGGGCTATGGTCAGCGGGCTCTGGCCCCGCAGCACCTTCAAGCCCAGGCCCGGCACTGCAGGGCAGCATCGGAATCGGGCGCTGTGCCTCCCTCTCTGTAACGCTTTAACAAACTCTGACGGACGTTTTCAATTGCTCCCTCTGTTATTATTATTTTTAAAGGTGCAAAAGCCCTCATTAGCTCCAGTTCCGGTGTTTCTTGTTTTAAAATTTAGTTTTAAAACAAACAACCTGAGATGATAAGACCCACCTAGATAAACAGCAGGGCCAGCCCAGAGGAGCTGGGAGAGAACAGGCTTTGAAGCGCTTTTGTCGAGCCTTTCTTTTCCTGCTGGTTTTACCCCGGTTTCCCCTGGTTTTACCCACTTGTCTGGATATCTGTCGGTGTCAGAGAATAAGCAAAGAGAAGTGGGAAAAAGCCTCTCATTCAAATCGAGCTGGTACATTTTCGAGCCCTTTCGGAGTGGGATATTTGCAATGCTTTCACTGTCCCGGGAGAGCCAAGAAAGCCAGATCGAAGAGCTCCGGTTTGCAGAGAACCTCCGCCTGGAGCCTCAACGACCTTTTCCGCTAAGGAAAGCAGCGCCGATCCCGGCGCCGGGCTCAAGGGCCGCGGCCGGAGACAGCGGGCTGCGCAGCCCAGCGCCGGAGCAGGCACCGGCTGAGGGAAATCAGGCCCGGTCCCGCACCGCCGCGCCAGCCCCTCCGCCCGGTACCGCGAGGACTTTAGTAAATTGCTAATTAAAAAACAAACCAAACAAACCCCCCCCCCCGCCCATGTATATACGGAAACATTTCAGTTTTTGCACCTTCGGGATCCTCAAAACCGCTGGAGGGAAAGCGGGAGAGCACGGCGGCGGTCACCGCTTGTGCTGGGCCCTTTCGGAGCGGAGCCGAACCGGCAGCGCTGCGCCCTTCTCCCCGGGGCTCCCACTGCTGCCCGCCCTGCGGCTCAGTGAGAGCCGGCACCGCGGGGTTTGATCATTTGTTCGTTTTTCTTTTCTCCCCCGCCGGATCATTTTAAACCAAGGGAAGAGTCCCGAGCCCGAGCAATGCGCTTGCTCCCCCCTAAGGCAGCTTTTGCCCGGAGACCGCGCGGGAAAAGCTCCGCAACTTTGCCCTAAGCCGCCGAGGCCACGGCGCTTCCCGGAGACTGCAGCTAAATGCAGTAATTAACAACCGTGACTGTGGCTTCTCTTCTCCCCCACAAGTTTTACTGATTTCTAACGCGATCGCATCGACCGTTTTCTTTGTTCCCTGGCCGGCAGCGGGGTCCCGGCCCGCCGAGCCGAGCGTCCGGAACAGAGCCGAGGAGAGCCGGGCACAGCCGGGCTCGTTACGGAAGCGCTGGGAAATGCAACAGTTCTGGAAGACGTTTCAAGGTGCAAAATGAGGTCTGTTTGCTTCCCCGCCGGCGGGAAAAGCTCTGCCCGTGCTAAAAAAATTAGTTACAGGTACCGCACGGGTTGGTTTGTTGACTTTTCCTCCCCGCCCCGTGCCGTCGCTTTCCGCCCCGGGAGCACAGTGTCCTCCGCAAACACGGATCTACGTCCCGTGTGGGGTAACCGAAAGCCGAAAGCTCCCAGAGGAGCACAGCGCCCTTTCCCCCGAACCGGGCCGCCTCACGCACACCTTCGCCTCTAGCCTGCAGGAGCCGCGCGTTCCTCTCTGCAGCACCCAAGGCCTTCGGGCCACAAGAGCTCGCAGATTTCGCCCCGGGAGAAGAGCTAGGATAAAATGACCGCCGGGCCGAGCCTCCCCTTAGCTCGCCCTTGTCCAGCCTCGATTTTCCCCCGAACCGCAAATTCAACTGCCCCGGCGTGCCAGGGTGCCCGGGGCCGGAGGGAGCGGGTGGAGAACCGGGCTGCTCAGAGGCTCCGCACTGACCTGCCGGCCTTGGTGACGATCATCTCGGTGCCCAGTTGGTTGAACTCGTCCCACAGCGCCTTCATCTCCAACTGGACGCTCACTTTGGCCACCTTCGGGTTTTTCTTCACCGGCGCCTTGGCCGCGGTGGCCGACCCCGCGGAGCAGCCCGAGACGGCGGCCGGCCCCGCGGCGGCTCCCCCGGCGCCCTCGGGCGGCTCGGGGCCTGGGGGCGGCGGATTGGCTCCGGCTGCTGCCGCCGCCCCGCTGAAGGAGTAGCCGTGCTGGGGCTGTGGCGGCGGGTGCGGATGTTGCTGAGCCGTGCGACAGTGCGGCCACCCCCCGGGGTCTCAGCGACCACCGCAGTGGGGGTGGCCCCTTCGCGGGTGCACCTGCTCCGCTCCCCGCGGGGCGTGCGGGCTGCAGCGGCAGCAGCCCTCGGGGGCGGGCAACCCCTCGAGCGACATATAAAATAGAAGGGGCGCCGTGGGGTCCCGGGGACTCGTGGTGGTGTCGGGAACGGGAGCTGCCCAGTGGGATCTCGGGGGACTCGGGGAGGAAGGGGGCCGGGAGCTGCCCGGCGCCTGGCTGCGGCTGCAGCGCCGCGGGGGATTTTTGCGATAGTTCCCCTTGCTGCTGCCAGGCGGTGGATGGTGCTGCCGCCGGGGCGGCGGGAGGGGCGATGGGTGTCCGATTAGCTCCAGAGAACACGTTCTTTGATACAGAGATGAGTCAGGATGTGAAAAATGGCGAAACATGCAAAGCTCCCAGGCTGCGCGGCTGCTTGAAAAATCGGGGCTTTGCAGCGGTTTCGGCGCACTCGCCCTTTCCTCAAAGGCCCGCCGCTCATTAGTGAGCCGCCGACGGGGGGAGCTGGGCCGGGGCGGGGCGGGGCCGCTCCTGAGCCCGCTGTGCCGCGCCGCGCCGCGCCCGGAGGTCCCTGGCTGGCTGGAGCTGGTGGTCCTCCCGAGTCCGAGCGTCCCGCGGGGACGGGAACAGCCCCCGCCACTGCCCCGTCAGCTCTCTTACTTCCCACAGTACGTAACGGGATTCACCGGCGCAGGCAGCGAGGGTCTGGATAGGCAGCCGGGACTGTCCCCTCGAGGTCTGCGGATGCATTGCTTCCTGGGATCACACCTTGTCCCAAAGCAGCTGGAGGGGTCTACGTCCGACCTGCTTTTCCGTACCTACGCCTCCAACAGACGCTGCCGTCCTTGCCAGCTTCCATTTGCCTACCTGTAAAACGTGTCTGCTGCAGTTGGGACCAGCATTAGTGCCGGGTGGAGGGACGTTATACAGTGACATCTTCACCTCCTTGCAAAGCATGGCTCTACTAGGAACGCAGGGCTCTAATGCTACTGGCAGCGGCAGAACTGGAAAACCAAAGACTAACTCACCTCTGTTCTGTGAACTTTGTATATATATATATAAATATATGTATATACACACGAACTTTGTAAAGTATGTATTGGCATCAGCACAGAACAAGGCTACTCATATCCATCAGATTTTTGAGGCTTTTTTTCTTTTTCTTCTTCTTTTTTTTTTTTTTTTTTTAATAAAGATTTATTTGCCTGAAAGAAGTCAGAAAGCCAGAGAAAATGTAGGAAGACCCCTCAGTGTCCACACTAGCTAGACAGATGTTGGGGATGTTGCTCATGCCGAATCAAAAGCTGATAATAATTCACAAGAACATGTATATTTTTCAGTGTGTTGGGGGGGGGTAAGATACTTATGACAGAACAATACTTATATAGCGCTGTCAGAATGTAATCAGTTATTTAAAAATAAGAAAGACTTTGGAGTGCCGCTCTGCCAGCAAGCATTGCTTATGTGTGTGGGAGGCCTGAAGCTGGGCCTGTAGTCAGTGCAGCTGCAAGGCTTCAGCAGTATTCACTGGATCTGCTGCTAAGTACTGTAAGTACAGTACTACTTACCCTGCAACAGAAAATATACCTTCCACTGACACGATGTGGTTGTGTTGCCTGTAGTTTTTCCACAGAGGTACAAACAAAACTGCAAGGTTATCTCTTCCTGTTTCTGCAGGAAGCCTTTTTCCTTGTTGATTTTTTTTGCCTGTATTTCAGTGTTAACTGAGACAAATTCAACATCTTCACTATTTGGATGTAAATTTTCTGAATAAATGCAAAGAATGTCTATTATTGCTCTCAAGAGAACTGTTAATATGCACTGAATATGCACTGTTAATTTTCTTCTGAAGGTTTTTTGTGAGACTACATTTCTTCTCCAGTGACTGAATAAATACATTTTTTCTTCCCAGATTGGAAAAAAAGAATAAATACATATTTGGTTTATAAAAATTCTTAATATTGCAAATAAAATATATATTTACTGTGTTCAAACCAAATAGGGAAATGACACCTCTGATCCAGGTTTAAAGACCAGTGCTGCCTAACTCTGCATATGCAGACCCACTAAAATCTGTAAGGTGTGTGCATGGACTCCACCAGTGTTCCTTCATTTGTAATTTTCAAAATGCAGCTAAAAATGAGCCACAACTCCACTATTTTGTTTTCTTTCCCAAGCATCTGTAGCCTGAAGCAATTTGGGCTGTGAGAGTTCTTTATAACACATCTGTGCCAAAGCCCTAAAGAAATCACCCTTCTATGCCTGAGCTTAAGAGATCATATGCCCTAGATGTGCAGTAGCAGACTTCTTACATTACCCTTCCAACTTCATTAATTAATGATGTCTCTGAGCCTATTTATAGTAATTGTATCAACTGCCAGAGTAATTGTAAACAGCGTAACTGCATGTTCTGGTGATCTTTTACTTACACAAATTATGTAAGTAAGGTAATAAAAAGTAATTATATAAATGGTAAATACACGTGGAATTACTTGGTTTCCCGCACCTCCACTAACAAACACGAACCTCAAAATGGAGTTAAAAGCATGTGGAGAAAGTTTCAAGAATCCTAATTAAATATCAAATCCAAGACCTACTGTCTTCATCCTTAATGTTTTCCTGTTGTGATCTGCTGCTTAGCTGGCATGACTTGGGCTGAGCGTTGCCAACAGTAGTTAACTAGGCATAACCAAATAGAAAAGGAATCATGAAGGAAATCTAGCTGGGAGAAGAAGAGTAAGCCTGGACACCAGGATTTTCTAAATGGATAGGGGATATAAATTCTTCATAAGCTTTGGAAAAATCCCAGCAGCAGTCTCTACCTTTGTGTCATTCCTAATTCTGAATTTGTTACAGAATCTGCAAGAAATACTGTGAAATCAGTGTCTAACTAGTTACCTGATCACACACACATTTCTTTTTCTATCAATCGCAAGTGTGACAAATCATCACCCTGGTTTCCCTCTGGACCAAAGGCATCTTAGAATGCAAGAAGCATTTTGCTAAATGCATGTCAGTGTGTGATTTTTTTTTTGTTTACCTTCTGCATTTCTTTCAGCTTGTGCAGCAAAAAAAACCATGCAACTTTCACTTTTTTAGTTTCACTTTTATACTGTAGATACTATAAAGTTTCAAGTGCAGTTGTGGTATTTTTATCATTGTAAATCAGATTTTTTTTTTAAATATCTTTTTGCCAGAAATATTTTCAATATTTTCAATACTTTGGTACAGACTTCCTAACCGAAATTCCTCATAAAAGTAGATAAGAAGATTGATTAAAAACTCTGGGGACAGAGGCCAGAGACTGGTGTTTAATGCTGCTAGTATCAGATACCAAGTCACAGTCACATATTCAGCCAGATTCCCCTACCAGCAAATATATACTGTGCTATCTCTACACCATCATACCCATGTTTTCTTGTAGCCAGCTGAAAAGCCAGAGGAAGGATAAGTGAGCTGGGAGGAAACTGTTTCAGTGACTGGAAACAAGTTGCCCCCCTAAGGCTATGCATACATGTGCTTAGAGAAATGGGGAAGTGCTCTGCTGGCTCCTAGTCCACCTGTGTAGATGGCACAGGTCTGCACATCTGGTTTCAGCACATGCAGTTTTAGATCCCACTAGACCACTGGTACCCAGTGATTATACCAGAGCACCTACACTGAAAATCCGCAGTGTGTTCAGGTATAAAACTGGAATAAAACAGCAACAATTCAGACTTACCAGTTGACTGATTTATTTATTTATTTATTTATTTTTAAAGTATAGTTGGCCTTGCCCCAAGTCAGATAGCAATAAGAATTCAGTGATAAGCCTTGACTGAATCAACTGAAATTTTATGTGAAAGGGATTGCTAATGGGATAAGAGATTTATTTCCTTTCTGGTGTAACATCTAGATTTTTCTGATACAAAGTCCTGGATGATCATGATGGTTTGAAGGGCAGGTAAAAATCAAGAGAGACCTGGGCTGCTGCTAGGGGAAATCTTTAAGTTATAGCTATGTAATGTAGAATGAAAAGAAGCGTGTAACTTGATGGAGTAAGGATCTTGAGTGAGGGAGCAGAGGTAAACCTTATACTCTTCAGCAGAGGCTCTTTTCTGTGGTAAACCCTCTTTGTTTGTGTATGGCTTGGAAGGAGAGTAATGCCTGAGGCCTTCCAACTGCAAAAATAGCGTAGTATAGGAACTGAACATATGTTGTACAAAAACTGTTACTTCATTTGTTCTGAAATAGCATGGTATAGTAGGTGCAAAATGAGTAGCAAGTGGCACCAGTTCCTTCAACACCAGTAGAACCTCACAGCAAGTCGGCTGCCCCAGCCCCTTTCTATGTAAAAACTTCTATTGTCACACAGAGAGATTTAATATATTTTTTCTTTTTAAAGCACAGTACTAACAATAAGAAGCATTTGCTATATATGCAGCTCCATCTTTTTAACCTGTAGCAGGGCACTGACATTCAAAGCAACAGAAAGTTGGCGGGATGTTGGGGTATTGACATTGTATGTTACTAGCATACCTGGAGCAATACATCCTTTGCACCTACTCTCATCACATGGGAGACTGTAATTTCTTGCCTTTATGCTATTGCAAGCAACAAGTATTTCAAAGGCAATTGTGGTGTTTATTTATTTATTTAAAATGCTGTGTAATAAATATATTAGACAAATTTGACTAATACCAGTGGAGAGTACAAATGAATGTAAACATAGGCAAATAAGTTTATTTTCTTAAGTTATTCGCTTAAGCATACTAATATGTCAAGAAATAGCACTATGCCTTTCAAAATGATAAAGTAAACCCTATTCACAAAAGAAATTATTTGCTCTACTTACATGTTTACCTAGAAGGGTGTGGTTACTATAATGGATGCCCAGCAGAGAGGCTTTTGTTCTGTAGCTGCTTTTAAAAGTGTCCTCTGAGGGAGGTGCACCTTTGCACTGGTTTAACAGAGAAGTCAGCCCTCTGCTTCTCTCCCATTTTTGCTCTTGTAAATGCAAAGCAACTCCAGTGACGTTTCTTGAGCCACTACTATAGATACATGTGGATATACGTGAAAGCAGAGCTTAATCTATAAACCATAGCAGTGTAGTTGAGGGTAAACGTGTAAATTAGTTTAGCCACTTTCTTGTGTGGTGCAGAACATAGCAATGTCTGACAGACACCAGCTGCTTATGTTTACTCTTTTTTCACTATCACACCACTGGGGAGGCCTAACCCTTACGGCAGTCTTTCCCCCCTCTTGTTCTACTGAGTTGGTACACTGGAAAGAAATGCTTTTGATTTTCACTGGTTTAAACAAAAGAGTGGGCAGACTCTCCTCTTGTCAAGACCATTGCCTGTAAAATTCAGTAATTTCTCCTTGTACTGGAAGATATGTAAAGGAGATGTGTCTTCTTCTGTGGTTCTAACTCACTGGTTGCAATCTTTTCTTGCATGTTTCCTGTTGCAGGTTAACTTGATATTAATCCCATAACATAGATTTGTCATGGACACTTACACTTCACACACAAATCCCTGTTTCCCATGTAGTCCATTATCATCTTATTAAGATCTTACCCCCCCTCAAACCTTCTCTCAGCATCAACTAACTTAATATTGTGGTATGGAATCAATCCCTCCCTTCTTTTTCCACTTTCCTTCACGATGTGGTAGCCTAATGTAGGCTAGATGGTAAAGCTTTTCATTTTTGTTTTACATCCTCAGGCACTATGTCACTCCTTTCTGTATTAGTCAGTAGGAGGTGCCAAAAGATTGGCAAGAAAAGTAATTTTTTTCAGGCCAAGACAGAGCTAATCACCTCCATTTTTATACCTTGCAACCCTTGTTACCCACTGCTGTTCAAGAGCTAGTCAGATTATGTTTGCGGTAATGCTGTGTATACAAATAAGACAGTGCACACAGTGCTCCTTCCTGTCTTCTTTGTGCCCATAAGTGCTGCCATTTAATTCAGTTGAGCTACTCCTACATCACACAAGGATGCTGGAGAGGAACTGTTCATCAGTGACTAGTGACAGGACAAGGGGTAATGAGTTCAAAATTAAACAGGGGAAGTTCAGATTAGATATAAGGAAGAAGTTCTTTACTGTGATGGTTGTGAGGCACTGGAACAGGCTGCCTAAAGAAGTGGCAAATGCTCTATCCCTGTCAGTGTTCAAGGCCAGGTTGGACAGAGCCTTGGGCAACATGGTCTAGGGTGAGGTATCCGTGCCTATGGCAGGAGAGTTGAAACCAGATGATCTTAAGGTCTTTTCCAACCCTAACTAACTAACCTGTGATTCTGTGAAAGAAGTTTGATGGGTCCTAACTAGAAGCAAGACTAAGTGGTTGGCTAGATGATGGCTATCACTTATACAACTCTGAAGCAATCACTATGTCATTACTGAGTAAATGTATCCAAAAAACTTCAGGTATCCTGTTTGAAATGTATTCACCAAGTGTTATTTTAGCAATAACTTTTTAAATTGCATGCAACATTGTATTCATTTACATGCACTGGTTTTCCAGGGTTGGAAATATATCAGAAACTTGCAAAAATACTTCCTGAGGTACCTTGTAAATGTCAGTTGACAGCATTTGGACACTTGTGGTTTGAGAGCTCAATCAGATAGGAAAAGGATAGTCAAAAGTATTGAAAAGGCTTATGCTCAGCTTCCTGAGCAGAGGGCACCTTAGCAGTGGCTGAGTGCTCAGTTTTCTTCAGAGATTCAAGTCTGTATTGGGTTTACATGGCAAGGTCAGCCTGACAACTAGCATTGGGGGTTAATTATAAAAAGGAGTTGGTCCAGTGAACTGGTGACCCGAGTGAGCAGAGAGCCAGGTCTGCAGTCAGCGTGGCTTCCTGACAGTGCTTGGCTTTGGGAGTTGTGCTGCGCAGGAACTACAAAGCTGCATTGTGAAAATGAAAACAGTTTTAAGAGACAGGTGTCAAAGTGGAATTTTTTGTGCTTTCCTTTACTTCTCCCTTTAATGAAGACTTGTGAGTTATATAGAAAATGATACTTGAAGGACTCTTTCATATGTTTCTTATATAGATACACTGGTCTTTTGCTGTGTACTCTCTCACATGTGTAAAAGAAGCCTTTAACTTTTGCATTCACACTTCTAGTGCTTTCATTGTGTTCATTAGTAATGATTGCACTTTCTGGACATGCTGGTGTTTGTATCCGTGTCTTTAATGTTTTATTGCTTCTGTTTTGTGCTTCCCATATGTTTCCGGGGAGAATTCCCTTCTTTCTTTTACTAGTCTTGTTTCTGCTTGCTCCTTCTGTGTATGCCAATTAATAATGAAGGCTATGCCTGTGCTTCCCCTCCCTATGGCACAATGCGGTTTTCTCTAGCTCTCACTTTTTGTGGAAAGTAGGCCATCTACTGTCGCTTTCTAGTATGGATTACAGATTGCCCAGCAAATGGCCATATTATGAATATAGATTCAAAGGTGGACTTCACAAATGCCTACTCTCCTGTTAATAGGCATTTAGTGTTTTGCAGGTATATTAGGATGCATAAGTCTCCATAGCAAACTGAAATTTATTTTTTTTTCTTCTTTTGTATAGTAACCAATATATTTGGGCCATGTGTTCAGCTGCCATAAACTTACAGTTTTTAGTTTTGCAAAACAGATATCATCCAGCTTTGTTAATCTGAGAGTCTTCCCCACATTGATGTTTTTCATAGTTACACATTAAGCACCTTTCCCTTCTTCCATCCTCACTGAAGTTAGGGGGCAGGAGATGACCAGCTAATGATTTAGACAACTATTAGTGATGGTCTTTGTCAGTTTAACACATTTTTGTTGAATGTGGTTGCTGGTTTGTGCTTTGACTTTTTTCTTTTTATTATTATTATTTTAGTTTGCAGTGTGGTTATGAACAGAAAAGTGACTTTAAATATTGAATCTTGGTAGCACACATCTATTCTCCATATGTCTTCTGAGTCATATCTGGATAATGTACTGATGAAAACAAGCTCTAGTACTGTCAGCACTGTAAAACACAAAGATCTGTGAAAAGGGAGCTGGCCCATCATCTGTCTGTTGTACCACCAGGTCAGCAGCTGGGTTCTGATTCCTCAGTTATTTTTGGAGATGCTACAGAAACTGAGCATTGAAAGTGCCTAACTTCTTGTCAGCGGTGAACTTGCTGTAGGGGCAATTGTTTGGACTTTGGTTTGATAGGGATACTTTTGCTAGATTAGAATCAGAGGCAGCTAAAGACAGCTTTTCTGGTCTGTACTTTTAGATAAAAGTTGGATATTCTTCCTCTCCTTCCTGTGAAAACTGGCTGAAGGACTTGTCATGCAACACCAATATTGGAAAAAAAAAATCCTTCACTTAGTCATTTATTAGTCTTAGGTCTCTAATAAAATATTTACTACTTGGCTTATTAAGTATAATGCATGAGTATAATGATTTTATTGTGCTCTCTTTTTTTTTTTTTATTTGTTTGTTTACTGGCAATCATTTGTACGATCATGTGTTATTTCTTGGTACTTTGCCTCTCTTTATATTTTCACATGGAACTTTTTTTTATTATAATTATTATTCTGGTTTTAGGTAAATATGCTATTTCTTATCTGCCTTTCTCAAGCCCCTGTCACACATCCTGGTGCCCAGGAAAGCTTTTCAGGTCTCACTTGGCCTGTGCTGCTCACACCAGCAGCCTGCGTTTAAAACTCCACAATAAGCAAGTTAGGAAATGGTTTAACCTCTCACCCAAGCTTCAGGTGAGACTATAGGATTGGAATTGTAAAGCTGAGGAACAAAAACACTTTTTGTTGTTGCTATGGAGACTGGAGTTTATGTTGCAATGACTTTGTTCTGTTTCCTACCTCCTTGTTAAAAAAAAAGAGTCCAAAGAAACCTGGCCAGAACAACCCAGGAACACAAAAAAATCACTGACAAAACCTCTGGTACCTGAGGTTGCAGTGTGAGTGACCTCCCTGCAGTATCAAAAGGGAAAAGAAAGGTAACTGGAACAGGGGGAAAAAAAGTCTTTGTGCCAAGGCAGTCTGTCTTTGCAGAGAAGGAACTAGGGCCATAGTGGACACAAGGTCCTTTGATGGATCCAGTGTTCCTATACAAAGGCACTGCTCCAGCCCCTCTGCACATGTGCTCTGGTCACGATCAAGATGCTCAGAGAGCAGCATGACATGTTGAAACAAAAAAACCCACATTTTCCTTAAATCTTATGTCTTTGGACACCTGGGATATGGACTCTGGGATTTTACCTTCTGAGTGGCTGTGGATGAGGTCTTCCCTTGCTAGTCCACTAGCTGTGGCAATATCTGCTGCAGGAAGCTCATGGCAGTGTAGTAAGCACTAGCACGTACCTGTTCCCTGTGATCAGTGTGGAGTCTGTACTCTGCTCTATTTCAGATTAAAGCATGAAATGTGTCTGATCACATTGCTACGATAAATGATTACTGCAGTATTTGCTTAGGCATAGTTTTGAAAGCAGCTCTGAAACTTCAAAAAAAATGACCCATCTTAAGCATAATAGATTGCCCTTCAAAAAGAATATCATATCCGTACCAAAATGTGTGACTGCCATACTAAAGCTATTTTGATGTCACAGGATTTAAACCCTGAATGGAAGCACAAAGTGTCTCTAACACAGTGGTCAACAGGTTTCAGAGCATCATGGAAAAATATCCCTTTTGGTTTATGAGCACTGAAGTCCTGTGCTGAAGGAGCAAAGGCAGTGGCCATGTGGCCCCATCCCTAACGTTTCAGAACCATCAGCAGCTTCTTTTGGTTGTCACAATTCAGGACATAGCTGAATGCCTGTGCTTTCCCACAGTGAAGTGTGTGTTAGTCCAGAAACAGCAAAGAGGCGATGCTCTAGGACAAGTAAATCAGGTGGAATTAGCTACTCCATTTTACCTCCTTTTTCTTTGTTCACGTTAGCTCTGCAAAGCCACGCTAGCTCCCAAAGCAAGAGATGCCCTCCTGGCTATTTGTAAACATCTGCTATAGGCTTCTTGCATTAAGAGCATCCAGGCTGAGGGTGTATGGACTTTTGTGCTGACTGGCAGTGGTTTGAAGCCTTTCAGAATCAAAGCAAACAGAAGTGAGATGCCAGGGGACATGTTATAGGAATTTACTAGTTTAATCCCTAATCCTGAACTGTGGTAGGGATTTCTACTAGATACCACAGGAGAAGCTCACTAAAAGCTATACCAACACAGCAAGCAAAGAATATCAACCTCGAATGCCAAGGGGGTGCTTGGAGTTCGAAGCAATCCTGTAAAAGCTATTATAGATGTTATTGGCATCCTATGATGTGAGTAGTTATTTTGAAACCAATATTCAGCAAGTTTATTGGCCAAAATATAATTCCTCTCATCTCAAATTCCATGTAAAAATCAACCTCAAAGGAAGGGAGAGTAAAGCAGCTCCTGAGAAAACATCTACAGACCTGGAAGGGGGATCTGGGAGACGTGCAGGGGGTCCTCCAAACCCCAGAGTGTCTTCAAATGCCAAATGCAAGGAATGGATACTGCCTTGATGTTAGTTGTTCTTGCCTGTCGCTGTGAGGCATGGTGCTTTTCCTCCGTAGTGTGATCCAGGCAGAGCAGGTTGCACATGGGCTGGAGCTGCTGTCTCTTATGCAGCAAATCTTTGTAGCTCACAGGTGACAAGGGTGTCAAAGGGGCTTCTGAGAGTGAATCCCAGCCTTTGCAGGACAAAGCCTGCTTTGTTAGCTTTCCATGAATTGTGATAGCTAAGCCGTGGCATGGATTTCCAGGTAAGAAACTTCATTTTGACCCGGCTTCTTTTCTTGGTTATTCCTGTCAAGTTCTGTTTAATTCTAAGAAGCTGAGATTACCCTCTGGTTTGGGACTCCCAGGTGATCGGCTTTGCTTTTCTTCCTGTGCTTAATTAATCTCTTTGTTACTGTAAGGACTGCTTGATGAGTTAAAACTCAGTGATTTCAAGTTCAGGAATAATTACACAAAGTGAGGTCAAGGGTTCTGAAGACCACTGTAAAAAGGATCCTGTAAGTAACTAAGACATTAGAAGTCTGAAAATGCCCGGGTTGTACTCCAGAAAAAAAGGCCTAGAAAACAAATAATGCTTTTGCTTACTCTTGAACATAATGTATGTAGAGAGATACCTGTGCAGCTCTTTGCATGTGTCGCTTGAACCTTATGTGTGATTCATAATCACTTCTGGGTCTCATCATTGCCGCATAACCCCTTCTATTAAAACAAACTCATCACCATGTAATTAGTTATGGTGTAGTCATTTATAAGAGCAAACCTTTGTTCTCTGCTTAATGGGAGCTGGGAGGAGCTATAAACATGAAATATCAGTGCTACCTGTGGGATTGAGTTGCTGTTTTCCAAGAACTGTGATGCTTAACAGCGTACTGCTGTAGCACGGATATTTTGGGAACATGAGGCATTATGTGTAGCTATGTTTAAAACCTAAGCCACACGCTTTGGCTTTCGTTTGGCTTCTTTCTAAATCAGTTATCACTGGATGGCACACTCTTGCAGCATCCTTCAGGGCCCGAAGGAGTGCTTGCATTGGTAGGGACTGTAGAGCATCCCTACATGGGAAAGGGAGACCCATGGCCAGGGCCATTCCTGGTGGTCCCTGCTCCTGGCACCTCTACAGGCACAATGACCAGCTTCAGGGGGCTCAAGGCAGCCACCTCCATTCTCTGCATGGTAAGGAAGGGCACTTCAAGCATGGCACAGAAAGCCACTGTGGGAAATCCTAGTGTTATCCTGCAGGGGTTTGCTCATTGCCTTCACTTGGCTGAGGTTTGGACTGCAAAGGGTTCACTTCTTCCCTGTATAACCCATCACTGAAGCATTTCCTCACTGCAGTGGTGTGCTCACAGCTAGCCTTCACCTTTCTCCTGGACGAAGCTGGAAATGGCATCAATCCAAATCCAGTCCCAGTTGTGTGTGTTCTATGTTTTTTCTAGTCCTAAAGTGGCATTTCTTTACCAGAACGGTTTGCTTTTCAGCTGAAAAAACCCAGGAAGATTGGCCTGGAAAAAAGAGAGTCCTTTGCTCTTCCCCTTTGAGGGTAATCGAACCTGCTTAAGGCTTGCAAACTGGGTTAAGGTTACTAAATTTGGTGCTATTTAACTGGAGTGTCTGAAGCTTCAGGGAACTCAGGACCCACTGCACTGGGCTCCGTACAAAAGGTCTCCTCTGTCCAAGTGGGTAGGGGCCTCTGGCATGCTCTGAGGGCTCTGTGTGGTGTTTCTGGCTTACTTGTAACATGCCACCGAGGGAATGAGAAAGGAAGCTTTGTACCATCTGTCTGCCCTGGTCTGCAATGAGCCTTCCTGGAAGTTACTCAGACTCTTTGGTGTGGACAGGCTGCTCAGATGTTATTTTCCTGTGGACTGTTCATCCATCAACTCAGGACCCACTGTGCTACTGGTGGTTTGCCTCAGGCAGCAGTAAGAGATCAAAGCGTTTCCAGGCTGGAGTTTTTCAGCATCAGGACATTGCCTAAGGCCTGTAACACCGATGTTTTAAAGAGGATGGCCTTAAAATGCTACATCTTTAAGTAAAAAATGGACTTTTTAATGAGCATTGGCGATAAGCCCCCAGACAGGCTGGTTTCTACTTTTTAACAAATTATTCTCACTCCCGGTGCCAGTGGACAGATCTATTCCTTATTTTAGAGCAAGTCCCAACATCTGCTGCGTAAGAAGCACATCTGCTCAGCAAGGGGAGAGGAGACAGGCACAGAGATCACCCCCGGCAAGCGCGGTAAGGGCTGGGGATAAGCAGATGTAAGAGGTTGGGAGGCACTTGGTAGAGCAGCTGTCTGCAGCACCCACTGCTCCCTGCCCCATGCCATCCCTGGTCAGCCTTCCTCCTTCGGCATGGAGGAGAAGGCTTCCCAAGCTCCAGGGCTGGGGCTTATCACTAGACTCGGTCTGTGCTGCAGATGCACTGTTTTTTTCTATCCTGTCCATGACGTTCTGCCCAGATTGCATGCTGTGAAGATTCAGACCCATCACAAAGCCGCAGGGTACCCTGTTGGTGACTGCCTTGTCCCAGCAAGGTTTTAAGTGTATTTACTTCCCCTTGCCAAGATGGGGCAGACAGCTCCTCTGCTGCCTAGGCATCAGACCACAGGCCTTGCAATGCCTTTGGTGTGCACTGTGCTTTGGCAGTGTTCAGGAGTGGCTGTATGAAACACCTCGTAGTACATCTTTCTATGAAATATTTATAGAGGTACTGTATTCTAATGAATTCTGTTGCTGGCTCGTTCAATTCAGGTGATTAAAATCCCCTTTTTAATCTATGGAAAAGGAGCCCATCACTACTGTAGAAATAGATTTGCGACCATCATCATCATCAACTACCTGGAATCCAGGACATAGGCAAGCACTGTTCCTCCAGTAAACCTCAGATACAGGGAGAAGGTGGCAAAGTTGACCTGCACCCATGGAGCCAGGCTCCTACTTTTTGTGTCAGTGGTGGAGATGGGTCTGTGCCATGGCTTGAGAACAAACCTGGGCTTCCAGAGCAGTGACAGATCGCAGCCGAGGAGCAGCATCGCTCAACACTTGCTGGCAGAGAAACAAATCCAAAAGCCTCAGACAAATAAATTCACAGGCTCGGGCTCCTCTGCTGGAAGATACAAACTGCAGAGAGATATAATGTCTGTCTAGAGGCAGGAGCAATGTTTAATTCGGTTAAAGGGAACTTTCCCACTCCCTGAGCACATGCGTAAGTGTTGGTGCAGAAAAAAAACCCACAAATGAGTTTTCATCAAAAGCAGAAGTGAGCCATGAGACAGTGTTCAATGTAGTGGTGATTTTCTCTTCTCACTGCAGGACAGGACCCTAAGGGACACAAGATGGAAAGGTTTGAAATGAAACTCTTCCTTTTCCATGGAGATTTGTTTTTAAAGTTCTCTCCCTGTGCTTTCCTTTCCTCCCTTGAATGCAAGTTGTGCTGGAAGCCCCTGGCACTGCCCTGCCAGCCCCCCTCCAACAAGAAAGGAAGGTGGCAGGAGGTCGGTCTCCTCATTGCTTCTTAGCCTGGCCATGACCTGCTACCAGGATACGGCTCTAGGGTAGAGCTGACTTTGTGGGAATTGCTGGCTGCAGCCCCAGCTACCCCCTGTGTCAGTTTATGAGATGGGGTTGAGCTGCCTCCCTTCCATCCAGCATCCTGGGGGACCTTGCGGGGATGCTGTGGTTGGTGATCCTCAGACCTGCCCTCAGGAGCTGTGGACGTTTGTGCTCCTTAGTGCTCAGTCAGAAGGAGGCCAAGCTCTTCCCATGTGTGGATTTGCTTGGTCTGGAGCTTTTCTGAAATATTTTTATGCAAACTGGAAATAAATCAGGCACTTGTAGCACAAAGCCTCAAACAGCCGAGTTTCGCTGGTCTATGATAGAACCATCCAGCTTAGAAACCACCCATCATCTGGAGGGCACGGGTGAGCCCATGTGTCTGTAGGGAGCTGTCAGTGGGGATTTTAGGCAAGGGGCTGGCAGGTGAGGTTGGGTTTTGGGAGTTCAGTAGGAAGCTCTGTGTGCCGACAGTGCAGCGCATGAGGTAGGATGGAGGTGGTGATCTGTTGGTAACGTTGACAGGGCTCTTCTGCTATAGGCCATGTGCATGAGGTGATGCAGTGCCTGATTCCTCCCTGCACTCTGCTCCTCAATGGAGCATGGCTTTGGTGTTGTGAGGACCCCTGCCAGCCCGGGCAGGCGGTGGGTATCTCCACCCAGGAGCTCTGGTGTGGTGCCCTGCCTGCTCCCACGCCTGCCCGCATGCCCTGGGGCACTGGTCCAGCAGTGGCTGAAGGAGCACTTGCTGGGTTGGAAGCACTGAGCCTCCTGAAAGCTTTCCAGTTTGCCAGCAGCTGCTGACTGAGCATCGTTCCAGTCGGAATCCCATTACAAGCTCCTTTCTGAATCAAGCTGGTATTAAGGAAGTAACAACTGTCTTAGTAATTAACCACAATTAACGATTACAATCTCAAAGTGATAAACAACTCACATGAGGAAAGCAATGATGGCAATGGAGAGGATTCAGGGACAGTTAATGGGGAGAAGGTGGTGGCTAAATGTGAGACAGAAGCATCATGCCTTTGAGCAGACAGACAGACAGACATGGGTATTCATTAGAAACACGTGTCTGCTGCTGGCACAGTCTCTCCTTGGGACCTGTAGCTGGTTTTCTGCACCTCGAAGTTGCGTGGTTCTGAAGTGTTGGGAAACGTCACCATTTCCTCCTCTCCACTCTCATTATAGTTTTCTCAGCCATTAGCAGTTCCAACTCATATGTGACATTTCCTGTAAGAAGGCTGTTTATAAACAGATGAGCAATAATTTCAGGATCATCCCTATATTAGTGTAGCATTGCAGGAATTTGTTTTCAAATCCTTTGGATGGCTAATTCTTCTTTGTATCCCATATTAAAGCACATGGTGATTCATCAATAAAATAATAACTACTATACTGGCTGCACGTAGTTTAATCTTGCATCAAATAAAGAAGAGATTGAGACTTGCTGCTATCAAACCAGACCAAGTTTGTTCAAAAGAAAAAAGTAATTCTGTTATTTTTACACAAATTGGTATAATGAGCTGTCTCTGTGCTATTATCCCTGAGCATTAATTGGCTGTATTATGCAGGATAATACTCAGAAGAATTATTACTTATCTGCGTGTACATACATTGAATAATAAAATAATTAGACTTTTTAAAACAGAGGATAGAAAGGATTCCATTCACTGTAATTCTGACTTTCCGATTATAAGGTTGGAATAAATAATGTGGTATTTTATCAGTGTGTCAAGCCAGTAAATGCTGGATTTACAGATATCAGTGCAGGCTGTGCGTAAGGCATGTAATTTGTCAAACTGCAGATTGGGCAGATATCTACATCAAGGCTGTGAAGGATCCGGGCTGTTGAAATTCAGAGGTGGATGAAGGCTGCTCAGAACAGCACGTTCTTTCTAAGAGCAGCACATTGCTGCTGCATGCAGCTGCAGTTTGGTGCGTGGGCTTGCAGTTCGTGTCCCATGGCAGCCTGCATGTACAGACAGCA
>JAVHNF010086129.1:5472-24583 GCA_034783455.1 Micropsitta finschii
GGGTCCCTGCCTGTGGCAGGGGTTGGAGCTGGATGAGTTTTAAGGTCCCTTCCAACACAAACCAGGCTGGGATTCTACGATAAGCGATCATTTGCAGACCCCAACGCACCCCAAAACACATTTACCGTTCAATGGCCCACCCCCACACACACACTCCTCCTTGTCCCTGCTCCATCTTGTCCCGGCCGGACCCTTCGCTGGCTGGGCTGGGGCAAGCCCCGCCCGGCAGGAGCGGGGTCTGGGCTGCGGGGCCGGGTCGCCAGCCCCATCGTACCTGGCTGTACAGAAGCCGCTCCTCACCGCCCGCTGCCTCCATTGCACCGCCATCAGTGGCCCGGCTGCGTTTCCCGCCCAGAGCGGCGGGGCGGGGCTGCGCCGCCGCCATGTCATGGCGGGCGGGCCTGCGGCTGAGGGGAAGGGGCCGCCCTGAGGGAGACGGCCTACGGGTGTTCGTGTCCTTGCAGTTACCGCTGTCACCTGCGATTTGCCACACGTTTGATAAAACTCCTAAATCTTACAAGACAACTTGCAGAAAAGGTGCTTTGAAGTAACCTTTAGCTAATTATAGAGGTATTCAGGCAATAAGTAGCTGCCTTAGAAATAAATGGAGCAAAAAATTCATATAAGAATCAGTGCACAGCACAAAATTTAACACTTGAGAGGTTATGAGGGAAAATAAAAGGCGCAGGGGAATGGTTTTAAACTGAAATAAGGCAAATATAGCCCAGAAATTAGGCACCCTGGTGAATTTTCCTGCCTGAAGATGGGAGCAGCCTTGCAGGAAGGGGATATAAAATACAGCCAGTTTTGCAGGGTTGTCTTTAACTGCCCCATGGGAAGAGGAGGAAAAGCAGCAGGGAGATTGGGGAAAACAGCTATGGCAACAGTTTATGCCAGAGCTTAGAAGCGGGAACCACAGCTGGGAGGGAGACTGGCTTGGTGACAGGAATATCCCGACCTGCATTCAAGTGTCTCCATGATCCATGCCACTCCATACTGGAAAACAAACAGAGCTCACGGTGTGAAAGCCTGTGTGCAGGTGAGCGCCCAGGAATTCATCTTTAATAGCAACCAAACCAGGCCTTTACCTCCCTGGAATCATGTGTAGTGTCACTGTGCTGTCTGCCTGTCCCCACTTTATCAGTTACTGGAACAGAGTCATCTCTATCTTGATCCCTATGAGCTTATGCACTATAATGCAATAAAAATATTATCATTATAAAGTGTATGCTATTAAATACTGCACAAAGACATTTTAGCCAGTTTTGGCCAGCAGCAGTGGAAATACAACGCCTCAATGCATTTATAAGCTAATTTATTTAGCTTTCTTATGTTATATATATATATTGATATATATATGAAATATACCCACAAGTTATTACAAAAGTGTCTAAACACAAGTTCTAGCACAGTACAGTAAAAAGTGATATTCTAGAAGGAACATTTGAGATCTACAGTATCTTGGCTTCAAGAGGAATGATTTCTATTACACGTTGTAGGCAGAAGAGGACACACTTCCTCCATGGCCTGTCCAGTTAGTATGGATAAATACACCTGGTTTCGATAACAACTCATACGTATGTGCACCAAAGTAATCACGTTGAGCCTAGAATAAGAACACACAGAAAATAGGCACATGAGTATCACAGTCATATGAGTACCAGAAGTTGTACCTACTGATACTTGACTCTAGAAATACTAGAAATATGATCTAACTCCTATATTATAGCATTCAAACTTATTTTCTCATTATTAGCAAAATCACTGCAATGAAACAGTTACTAATATCTAGTAATTATGAGTTCTGTAGAAAAATAAGTGTATTATTTCTGCACAGTACTCACCTAAAACCCAAGCACTTACATCCAAAGGTTCAAAGATACTTCTTTATAAAGGATTTTCATGCAAAGATATGTTACTCTTGGTTCACAGACGGAATACTAACACATGATGGACACTGTCATAACAGTATCTCCAGTGGTCTTTAACCAGATATAGTATTTTATTGCCAGGAATTCCAGGTTTAGCAGAATTATATCGGGCAATGGATACCTTTATGTTTACAATGGTGAAGTGATTAGGACATATCACCATCATGGCCTTTAGACCAGTATTTAAGTAACAACATGATGGTATTGCAGCAGCCAAAAGACCTGCTACACTATTTCAGGTACCTACCTGAATCAGGTTAGCTGGTAATATTTCATGCCTGTATCCATCATAAAAAGAAAGTGCTGTGGTGAAGCAGGGCATAGGGATGCCGATCTGTACTCCAGTACTGATCACACGTCGCCACGAGTCCTAGAAGAGAGGAAAAGGGCCGGGGGCAGAAGCTAATCAGTGCTTGTTCAGAGGTATGTGAAGGGTATGAACTAGTCCAGTATCACAGCATTTGCTATTTCACATTATATGAAATCTAATGACCAAGTCTGAGCAAATTCCTAATTTTACATGAAAAAAGGTTGATGCACAATAGCAGCAAGTAAGAAAGAGTTAACAATGAGGACAATAAGGTGCAGACATACACTCCATGTGCCATCAAACCACAGCCTCCAGCATGAATGCTTTTGTTTCACATAATCAGTGCATCCCAAAAACATGAACACACTGGGGAACACATTGAGCAAACTCTGAGGCACTTTCAGGACCTCCCATCAAGCACAGCACAAAGCCTGCCCAAAGGCATAAGATGTCAGAACAATACTGCAAACAGACGTGGATAATCCTCATTTTAACTTACTTCTGATCTAGCAACCTGCACAGAATATTCAGGTTTAGTTAAAAGAATTATGACTGATAATATATGACTTCCTTGTTGGGCAGATAATCTGGTTTTATTTCTTTGGATGGAGTCTTTCGGACTCCATCCAAATCAGGACACTGTTTGGACAGACCTAGGTCTAATGAACAGTGGGCCTGGAACACTGTTATTTTGGTGCTGCTGCAAACAATGGTAGAGCAGAGCTTTATACTCTGGCAAAACTGACATCTAAGTGCATGGCAGGCACCCAAGACAGTGCAGTGATGAGAATGTTCACACAGGCTAGACATTTTTTCCTCACATTGTGGTTCTTTGGAATTGCTACATTTCTGCCTAAGGCTTTTCTGTAATAGTAAAATGGGAACCTTGATTCTCTAATAGTAGTCTGGCTAGTATGAAAGAGAACCATGACACAACAAGGACTCTGTGTTCATTTCCTCCCGTATTACCTATATGTTGACAGTACGGATACACCTGGCAACATCGTACGAGGCCTCAGTTCATTACTTGATGTATCTGGATGCTTATTTTTGAAGTAGTGCTTCAGTGATGCACTCTCCCCTTCTTCTTCCCATTCATTTATAACTAACATTCTCCAACTGTCTGAAGAAAGCAAGGCAGGAGGCCTTGGTAGGCATTTTTTCAAGGACAGGTCACTAATCCTCGTATATGGTCATATTCTAATTTGAATCTCAGTGCAGCCTGCCTCATCACTGTAACCTGCTTGATCCATTTGAATCAGCTCCTATTTTTTCCTGTCCTGATCCTCCAAGACTGGTAAGTTCTACTAAACAAGGGTACCTTGAAGCCATAAATGAAGAATTCCCACACCCATATATTATGTGCATATAAATACACCATCCCAAAGAGCTTAAGGATTGTTTAGAGATCTTTTGGATTAAGGATGCAATATAAATATGTTTCAAGGGTGTTCTCTACCTTTTCATTTTTCAGTCTAAATATACTTGTGAAGGTAACTCCTGGGAAAGAAGCTGAGGAAGTAGGAACTCACCTGGCAGTTTTCAACAGCTGTCTTAAAGAAATTATCCAACAGCAAATTCTGGAGCTCAGGGTTTCGATCAAAAGCATCTTTGATTTTTCCCAGGAACACACTAGGCAGAACACACGTAAACCAGGAATAAAATTTCACAGCTTCTAACAAAGGCCCAGAATCCAAAACTTACAATGTCAAAACGTGACTCAGCCAGATTCAGATTCCAAACACTGAGAAAGATGCAAACAAACTGAAGACTGAAGAAAATCTGTAGTGGTAGAAAAAGCCAACAGAAAATTTGCTTTACCTGGCAACCTTCGGTGCCATCTAAACACAGCCTCTCAGTATATTATCAGCAGATTAACTCCATGGGTTTTCCCAGAAAACCTTTAGGTTTGTAGTTTATGAGATGCAAGACTGAAATTGTCTGCTCTCCTCCCCTCAGCAACTACATCACCATCTCATCTTAATTACCTTCTGATGATGCAGCCTCCCCTCCACATCAGTGCAATGCCACCATAATTCAGTGTCCAGCCAAATTCTTTGGCTGCT
Organism: Micropsitta finschii; assembly: GCA_034783455.1. Lineage (NCBI taxonomy): Eukaryota > Metazoa > Chordata > Aves > Psittaciformes > Psittacidae > Micropsitta > Micropsitta finschii. The sequence goes on from JAVHNF010086129.1 coordinate 9,780, forward strand.
TGTCTCAGCAGCATGAAGCCTTGAGCATATGAGATAATCTTGGAAGCATACAGGGCCTAAAAAAAAGAATAAATAAATCACATTCCAAGTGAAGTCCCACAAAGCTGAATGAGAAACTTCATAGCCTGCATGTTCTGTCAGTCCACATCTCATCAGGGATGAGTACAGTAGCAACATTCCAGATGAGAATCAAAATATCCTTTCTAATTGTTGGAGAGTTTGGTCTCAACAGAGATATGTCAAAAGCCATCATTGTCATTACAGAGATGAGTGTCTTAAGGGGCAAAAAAGTAAGCTCTGCACTCCAGCTAGTCGTCACTGCCTACGGTGGCTTAGACTTGAATTTCTTCAGGACTATTCTTGGACAGGAAAGGAATTGGTCACTTTAAGCTCTGTGGACATCACTAGACCATGCACTATGGGCCAGCTGAAATTAGGACCAACTGTCACAAAATGTAAACACAGGAGCTCCTCGCCAGGGCTTACAGCACCACAAAACCTGCTTTCCTATGCAGCTGTAATACAGCACTCTGGCAAGCATAATGTCTCACCTTGCGTACGTCCTCCAGAAAGGCCTCCTTGTTCCCACTAAACTGCTTTGTTTTAGGCCCATGCAGCAGCTTACTGGCCTGCACTCTCTCATCCTTCAGGGATGACAGGCACCGTGCAAATACAGCTTCACCTTAAGAAGGGTAGAAAAGGGGAGAAAATTCAGCATCACTGAATGGTGAGCCACACACAAAGCCCAGCAGTCACATGGGAAGAGAGGTAACATACTGAATTATTTCAACAGCATGTCTGAGGGACCAAACTGTCACTCAGCATAACCCCTGGGTATATATTCACTGACACAGCTTTCAAATGATAAAGAACAAAAATCACAAGTTATCCACATGAAAATTTATCTTCAGGAATCTTCATCAGCTCATGATATTTTAAGACTTCACTTGAAAATCTCTTCCTATCTATAAAAGACAGTTATGCTGCAGTCTAGGGACAGGCAAGGCTGAAGACTTCACCAAGTATTGTATTGTTTGAAGATAAAAAGCTGTTGCATAAATGGCAACTCATGTTAACCAGATCAGCTTTGAAATGCACACAAAATAAAAGTGATTAAAACCAAGAATAAGCCATCTGGTTAACTTACAAGAGGAAATAAGTTTTACTAATCTGGTAGGCCCACACCACTAGTATTCAGAAGCCCATAAGAAAGTTCTGTAACATCACTAAGTAGGTTACTAAATGTCATTTATCAGGGCTAAAGACTTAGCCAAGCAGTACCTTTCAGCTCCTACACAGAAAGCCTGAATGCCAATCTCTTGATCTGGCTCAGTCAATCCCTAATCATGCTGGTTTAAGTGGTATTTATTTGTGATTGAAGATGGTATTGTTAAATGTGGGGTTAGGGGGGTATGCTGGAAGGGTTGTGTGTGGAAATTTCCTTTCTAGGGTCTGAAAGTAATCAAGGTTATTGTAGTCTTCACAGGGAACTTTCCTTCCATCTTTAAGTGAGTCAAGAATTACAAAAAATAAAACAAACAAAACCCCAAACCACCAAGATTCCGGACACTCCCTGCAGTAGGATAAATAGGTTGTATGAAAATCAGACCTGCCTCTTCTCATTTCTGCATAAACTTACTTCTACCCTGGGGAGAAGTGGTCTGGTTGGGTGTATGTGGGATCCTAAGTAACATTATTTCTGTTTGGGAACAACCTGAAAGAGCTGTATTTTGCCAACTGATGAGAAAATAGTTAAAAAAAAAAAGTACAAATCCAGGAAAAGGAGTAATGTGGAAAATCCAGTCTGCATTAAAGTTTCAAGGAAGAGAATACATGGTGCAAGGGGAAGGTGAACGGTGGTGAATTACCAGCCTTTTGGTGTTTCTTTTGTCATTCCAGCTTAATAGACAGTGAAGCTTACATGTGCTAATAAGCAGGGAACACATCACTATTTAACACATTACTTTCAACCATTTTAATACTGTAGTCCTGAGTATATTCTGAAGTCCTCCTTATGGGAGTGTATTAAAAATAAGTATATGTCTTTTACTGCATTTTCACATCAGAATTTGAAGGACATTTCAGATTGTGAGGTTTTACTTAATGAAACCGCTACCATTATACTAACTGACAAACTTCTTTCAAGTAATATTTGAGTCTTTTGATTGGTTTTGGCTTGGTTTTTGGTTTATTGGGGTGGGGGACGTTTTGTTGGTTTTTATTTTTATCAAGTTCACTCAAAAACGACTGAATTAGGTCTAATCAGAGAGATTACACATAAGAAACTAATGGAAGAATAATAATGCCACCCTGTAGCAACTATAAGTATTAGCCTAAAATCTATTCCTTACTTGTACCAACTTTCCTTTGACTGATCTTCAGAGATATTCTCTCTTCTTTCACAAAAATGATACTTCTAAAATGAATGAAGATCAGATCAAGCTGATCTGTTTTTATCAGTCAATAGTAATGCATTAAAGCTTTTAGTATGTGTTCTGTATACTGGCATGTGAATATGAAAATTTATTGTTCATTATAATTACAAGTAATGTCAAGTTTCTAAGCCTTTCCATTGTCTTCCCGGTTTTCCAGATGTCAGGCTGTCCAAAGGGTGTCTAGCCCTGTAGCTCACAGCCAGTGGTTGTCATAAATGGGTGGTAGGGAGCCCTAGAAGGAGGTCAAGCAGATGGGATGCATCACCATCCCTTTACCCCACTTGCCAGCTATATTCTGAAGAAGAGGGGGATTCTCTGAGCCTATGTTCTTTGTCTGTTTAGTAATCTGTAACAGAAATTCCTTGCAAATAATTATCCGTGTACCCCTTGAACTTAGGTTAACTTTATGCCTTCACAACATCCTTTGCTAAAACCAGATTGTATAGGTACTGCATAGAAAAGAAGCTTCAAAAAACTCCTTTACATGAGAAGGATATGTATGTGTATAAAAATGTGTCACTCTTAAACTGAGAACTCATTGATCCCAAGTAATTGGAGCTGTTGTATGCTACCTCAGCAGGTGTTTCACAGTGATATCCAAAAGTTCCTTTAGTCTTTTAAAATTATTCTGTAGTCATGGTTCAAATTTATTTGTTCAATCTATCTTATTGATCATATCTATTAAAAAAAAATGTAGTGTCTCAGTGTGTATGATTTCTTTTTAATTTAATCCTTTACTAAATGTTATACAAGCTACTTTTCACTTAACATGTTTGGTTAAAAAAAATCCCAAACCATCCCCACAAATCTCCCTCCAAAAACACCAACACCACCTTCCTGTTCTCCCAGGTCCCTTTAGCTCCACTGGGGTTTGTTTTGTTTGGTGGGTTGGTTTTATTTTTTTTTCTTCCTTTATTTTTTGTGGTTTAAATATTACCTAATTGTCTAGTTGACTGTCCCTTTTCCAATTTCCAGGATCAACATGTTATTCACAGCTTTTTGAGAAAGCACGCTGATGGCTTTTCTACAAATTCCAAAGCAAAGTGACTCTGTCCCATTCTCAAAGTTAATCCCCTGTGTAACTGGCACAGTCCTAGATTTTTTGTGCTTTCAAATACTGAGACGTTGTGTCTGACATGCTTGCTAGTGGAAAAAAAAGGTAAGCAAATGTACATTTGATACTAGGTTTCAGGCAGCACCGTAATTTTCAGTTATGCTGTTTTAACTGCATTCATGTCGTGTCCCTATCCATTATTAATATCTTAGTCATGCCACAGTCCTATCCATTCCCACACCAAAACAAAGCAGTCAGTAACTGGTTAGTGGAGTACATTGTGCTGATTTTTCTTAATTCTGGTTGGAAAAGATGAGAACAGGAACAAAAGGGAAGAATTCAGGACAGAACGGAGTTAGTGCAACTACTTTATTTTTATATATGGTCCAGATCTGAAAGGCTCCTAGAAACAGCAGAATTGTGCAGGGAAAAAAAAAAAAGACTGATGGGTGCAGCTCTCTACAGTTGAGATCAAATCAGCCGTGTAGCAGCTTCTGTAGGTGACTGCCTACACAGTTCAACTCCAGAGACTGATGGAAGCACCACTTTAAAATCAGGAGGAAAAATTCTTGACAGAGTAATGATACTGTGTCGTGGCTTCAGGGTAAAAGTTTGCTTATGGAAAGATTAATGTGGGGTATTGGTAGTGGTGTTAAGAGAAATGCTTTTAGTTCTAAAAGAGAATAAATAAGCACTATGGGAATACCAAAATTTTCACCTGTCTTGTCTTTGCAGTACCTGGCCTCTGGTGTTACAAATGGGGATTATGAGCTGTCATTTGTTAGATTCTCATCAGTACTCAAACCTTTTTTGAATGATGATGATGTAAGGTTTGGCTGAAGAAGCCAGGATTTTTGTTAAAAAGGTTTTAGTTTTGTTCACAAAGCTGGTGTGTCTGTTCTTTCGATTATCTCTGGCTAGGCTAGTGGAGAAGGAATTCAGGAAGGTTTTGAATCCGTGTTTGCTCCTGATAGCTGGTGTATGTTGTTAAAGAACTGTAATTGTTTAAAAAACAAAAGGAGATAAATAAAACCTTGCATGTGGAAAAGGACAAAAGACATTTCCAGAGACAGAATGCTCAGGCTGCTTGAGTATTCATTTCACTCTGGTTCTGAGCTAGGCAATAAATCGTAGCAAGAAAAATGAGAATTATGTATGATGAGAAATAAAATGCCAGTCTTTAAGTTGAAGGGAGTGATTTAGTGCATGGAAGACAGGGTTCAAAGGCACTTGGAAAGTGGAGGTATGAAAGCGATGGCACAGCCTTTGCAGGAAATTTTGCATGCAGTCCTACAGACATTGTGAGCTCGGTGGTTCCTAAAAGCCCTTCCCTTGCAGCTGCAAAAGTATTCCTTGGGGGAACTCTGTAATAACTCTACCCTGACACCATGTGCAAGTTCTCCGATCTCAGATAAGTGTGAGTCTGTTCAGGTGGTGGTGGGAATTTCAGTGTAGCGGTGTAGATAATTAAATCAATCTGACACTTTATCTTCCAGTATGTAGCCTTTTCATAGCACTTAGTTAACTTAATAGTTTCTTAGTAGACATCCCTTGTTCTAAATGCTTTTCTAAGTGTGACACCCTTTAAACATCATAACTGTCTTTAAGAAGACAGATGCTGTGTTAAGGTGATTTTGTTAGATATCAGTATCCCAGTGGCTTTTTGAATAGTTGGCATTGTAAATACAATATTTTAAATTTGAATTTTCCATCATTTTATTTTCAGTATTTTTGTTTGCCTGTTGTGCCTGCCTGAGAATGTAAAAAGACCTTTTTTGAGACTTCAAAACATCTAAAATCGTTCTGAAGAAAAATTCTGCTAACTCTGACCTTGAGATTCCCTGCTGGCTGATATGACCAGAATGACTAGGTAGCCAAGGAGGGTAAGATGACTGAGTTAAGCCAAATTAGTCAAAGTCACTCAGTCATTATCTGCATTTCTTTCAATGCTGAATCATTTTTAACTTGCTAAATGGTGGGACAGCTAGCCACATATATGTAGGCTTTTAATATGTAAGCTGTTAATAGTGTTGCCTTTGCTTATCTTCTGAAAATCACTCTGATCTTCTGAACAATTCTGGCTTGTGTGTGCATATTTGTCTTCAGGCTTTTTAATGTGAGGTGTTCTGGGTAATCAAAAGTTAATAATAAAATACTTCCCGTCCAAGTAATCTGTGCAATGCCTTTTTGCCTTGGAATTCTTGTCTTTTAGTCAAGGTAAATTCTGTCATTGATCTCTTCATGTTTGCACTCTGTCAATATATATAACTTTAAATATGGTATTTACTTTTTTAATTGCCTCTCCGCTTAAGTAAGTCATAGGTACCTTTCATGTAGAAAAAAAAACCATGCAATTTAGATGTATCTAAAATAGAAGCACATCTTTTGATGCAGTATAATTGTAGAATTAAAGTTCATTGAAGTGTTTTGAAACTGTCTGCTAGTATAAGACACGTCAGAGTACAGCCTACCTTTTCACCAAAAATCAAAGATAGGTGGTCAAGTCAACAGTGCAGAGACAAATGAGAAATTATAAAAGGGTTTTTCAGTTACGTTTCTAATTGCCATAAAGAATAAAAAAAACAAGTTACTTTTTCAGCTAGGTATTTCCATGGATGAAATGCAATATGAAATTTGGAAGTCATTTGCTACTTTACTAACAAAACATATCTAAAAATATTAGAACTTAAGGAACAAACTGGCACACCACTAATGTGGTAGAAGTGATCGATTTGAATGGCCAGCATTTTGCAAACGTGAGACAGAGGTGACCCTGAACCTTGTGCAAAGCCTGCTGTATGGAGGCGAGGCACAAGTGCAGGTCTTGGTGACTGTCAACCCCAAAGCAGCCTTGTGCTCTGCTGTAGTAGACCACACTGATCTGTATTCCTACTTAATTTACAGCCTAAGAACACCTTTGAGGTGATGTCATGGCTGAAGAAGAGCAAAGTAAAATCAGCTGTTATTTTTGCAAGTCATTAGCATGTATCTCTGTGTAGTTAAGGATTTATTTATACATTTTCTTAGAGTTAAAACTAAACAGAAAAAGATAAATTAACACCTTATATTTGTAGGTAACAGTGCTAGTAAACAGAGGGTTTTGCAGATTTTCATTTAGATAACAGGCACACATACAGGGACTTTTACGATTATTTTCTGAGACTGTGGTTGCTGTTGTTGTTTTAAGTAGGCAGCCTTTATATTTTGTCATTTATTGCCTCCTTTTCAATGAACTATGTCTCTATTACTAGTACATCTAATATATTTAAAACTACATTATGAAGGTGCTGGTTTAAATTGGCAAAGAGACTTGTCATGCTGTTAAAGAAGAGGAAAAATATTCCATGATAATGTTTGATATTTCATTACCTGGAACGGCTTATAGGGGACTTTGGAAAATCAGTAATTTGAAAGCTTCCCAAGTGTGAACAGAATCACCTCTTCTCTGCAGGCTGTTTTAGAAAAGTTAATGATAATTTTACAAACTTAATACGAGTCTAAGGAGCATCATTAAGCAAGCCATACAAAGCTGTAATTTACAAAGCTAGTGCCATACAAAAATGACAGTGGTTAATTTATAGATAGGGAATGGTCTAAATTTCGTGGTTAATACTTGGAAAAGTGGCAAAATACTAAGTTGATGTCATCATAAAAATCTGAAACCAGAGGGGAATCGTTTTAACAACACAGTTTTAAGCAAAAGACATTACTCCATTCTTAATTTTTCTGTAAATCTAACTCCCTAATAAAGTATGAGAGTATACTTACTTACTAAGGCTCTACACTGTCCTGTCTTTAAATACTTACAGAAAGTAATCTCCTAAGCAGGCAATTAGAGAATCCCCACAGAGAACCAGGGAGACACACAACTGGCACAGCACAGGAGCTTTTCAGCATGGATATTTCATACCCTGCTCTGACTGTCATGTACAGTGCTCTGTATGCAATAACAAACAGTCTGTCCTGGGCCATGGCTTCCCTGCAGTAAGTCGCTGGTACCTTCCACCAGTATTTTCTGGTGAAGTAAAAAAATGACAGCTCTTTTCTGTTTTCTGCCGTATATTGAGATTTAGAGCAGAAAAAGAAAATAATAGGTTACCTGAGGAGACGTAACTGGCAGTGGTTATAGTGCCAAATTGTCATGGTTGGATCATTCTGTTTACAAACAGGATTCCTGTAGTTTTTATCAGGAGAGCAATTGTGTTTGAAAGTCATTCTAACAATATATCAGCTTGGATTTATTAATGCATACAATTTTAATGTTCATTATTTCTATTCAAACAGTAATAAGCACTCTATTGAAATTGCAGTAATAAATAATGTTATCCTTTCCAATTTGTAGGCTTTTGAGATCTTTGGATGTTTTTAATCAAGTTCTTATTGGTCATACAAACAGTATGGCTGGTGACAGATTTTTTTCTTGAAACAAGCTGTTCCCATTGCCTTCAATAGTAAATACTAGGTATTGGAGTCTGAAAAGCAATGTCCACATAGAATTATAGAATAGTTAGGGTTGGAAAGGACCATAAGATTATCTAGTTGCAACCCCCTGCTATGGGCAGGGATGCCTCACACTGGAACATGTCATCCAAGGCTCTGCCCAACCTGACCTTGAACACTGCCAAAGATGGAGCATTTAAGTCTTCTTTGGCAACCTGTTCCAGTGCCTCTCAAGATAAGGGCCACATTATCCACATTTAAATAGATTATTGGGTTTTTTTAGTATATTGATTAATTGGCAAATAATTGTTTCTATGTATGCATTTATTACACTGAGAATAATGTTCTGCCGAGTGAGACCTTATTTCGCAGTTGCTATCTATTCCTGTAATTTCCTAATTGAGTGAATTGTACACCATGGACCAGTTTCAGCAATGAAGTAAAGATTGCCTGGAAGAATTTAATTTTGATGGTAATTGGGTTAAAAACAGTACTGATCTTATCAATCTGAGATCACAATCAGTGTTCATCTCAGAAAAAAAAAGGAAAAAATGTTTAATTTTCTGTGGGAGAAGTGGAACAGTGGGAGAAAAAAGAAAAGCGTTGTCTGTATTGTAGTCTCTTAGTAAAACATCCTTGCTTCTAAGAATTCTCTTTTACAAGATGTTATAGTTGCTAAGGAAACCTTTACCTAATACTAAGCTATTGTTTGGGGAGAATCACAGAATGGTTTGGGTTGGAAAGGGTCTTAAAGCTCATCCAGTTCCAACCCCCTGCCATGGGACATCTTCCACTAGACCAGGTTGCTCAAAGCCACATCCAGCCAGGCCTTAAACACTGCCAGGGATGGGGCAGCCACAGCTTCTCTGGGCACCCTCTGCCAGTGCCTCACCACCCTCATAGTGAATATAACCATAAATAATAATATAACCATTATATAATAATATATAATATACATATAACCATAAATAATAATATAACCATAATAATAATATAACCATTGTTAAATAGCAAAATGTCCTCCTTTGGCTTTTTAACTGGAATATAAACTTGCAAGGGGAATTTTTACTCCTCCCTAAATTCAGTCAAATTACATTAAGCTTATGGTGATATACTTGAAATGGCAATTTATCTGGCCTCCCATTCCACAAGTGGTTTGTGAAACCAGAACATGCTCACACATCATGATTTGTTCATTCGGTTCCTCATGTTTGTAAGTGAGACTGCACAGATAATCCAAATGATGCAAACCAGCTTCAAATTAAATAAGAAATAGTGGAAGATGACTAAGAATACAATAATACTATATTCTTGGCAATTAGGTATCTTAAATGTATACTCGTTTACAAAACCAAAAAAGATTTTCTCCAAATACTATGTTGACTCTTTTCTGCAAAGCATGGCAGTCATCGCAGTCAATTTACTTGACTTTTTTGTCATTGCTTTGTAAGCGTGATTTATGCAATATGTGTTAATTATGTTTCATTTTTCTTACTGAAAACCTTCAGAACAAGTAGCTTTTCTTTAAACAAACAGATAATAGCATGGGGCTTCACTGCGCGGGGCAGGTGTAAGAAATTCCACCAGAAACAGCCACACAGATCTCTTATATGTTTGTTATGATCAGTGATTATTCATAACCAGTATTTCCTTGCAAATTTGCCTTTTTATTTTACTTTTCCCCTTCTTTTGTTCTATCTTCTGCAGCAGATTGCAATAACTGTCCCTTATGCCCAGGAAAAAGCATACCAAGGTATATACTCAAGTAACTGATGCCTGTAAATAACACCTTTTTAATATCATCTTAATTTATCTTCTTATTTGACTTATTTGTGAAACAGTGTTTTGTCAAGCATTCAAATAGTCATTTTGAATGGTTTTGAAGCATTCTTTCTGTCTTGATCAAAGGATAAGTTTGTGGTTAGCCAGTATCTTTCAGTTTAGTAGACTAATGCATAAAAACCTTTTGTGTAATGTTGGGTTCAACAGAAGGAAAATCGTGTCTGCAGTTCACAGAAAATTATATTTTTGTATTGACTGGAAAATTCAGGTGGAACCAGTGCCTCACACTCTGGGTCTTTATTTAAACTGATAATAAACCCCACATCTAACCACTTCCTAGACTGCAATGAATAGCAGCCTGTGAAACCACAATTAAAGCATGGAAAACCACAGGTTTTGATGTCTGTGTTCTGTAACTAGTTCCATATATTCTACATGAAATCATCAGAAACACCCAATATTCCTGAATCAGTGAATGGGGAAATTGGAGATTGAGGGAGAAAATATTTCAAGTATAAATACAACCAGAAAAGTATGTTTCACTGTGTAATTATTCATTTTCAAACAGGTATGAAAAAACCCTTTTTTTCCGATAAAAAAGACTACATGTGAGAAATAGAATAAGCAGGCTTAGCAACTGTCTTAAAATTATACTTTGAAATAAAAATCTCTCACATTCTTTAAAGGTAAAAGTAAGGTAGGTGAGTAGTTTGTATAAATGGGTTAAGATTAGTGCAGTGTTAGTGTATGGCATTTCCTTTCTTGTGCAGGTAAGTGTTTTGACTTTGTATCCTTACAGCACAGTTAATATGTAAAACCAGAGAAGTAATGTGAAAGGAGATGCAGCTCTGTGCATGCACAGGGAGATCCCTTTAAGTCAGTGCGATAGTGTTAGTCCTGGTTGCAGGAGCGGGGCCATAATCAGTGCCTGAATAGACTTGTTTAGAACATTACAAGGAAGATCAATGGCCTAGTTGAGAACATAACTCAGCATGATTTTTTCCATTATTTCTGCTACAGAGTGCCACCCTTACTCATGTTATGGTAACAAGCTGCAATTTATGTAATAAAATATATATATGTATCAAAAGGCTTGATCCAGTTGACCATATTAGTCAGAGATAATTTGGCCACATCTGTGGACAGTGACAGTATTATAACTGAAGTTCTTTCAGGCTTAATGGAAGTCAACTGATTTACAAGCAGTCTTCAGGAAAAAGAGATTTGCTCCACAACACACTGGATTTGTTAATAGTATGGGTTTATTCCTTGGCAGATTTCATCTTTTCCTTCTTTCCTTCTTCTTTTTCTTTTTGCATGTGTTAAGGAAGGGGACGAGAAGAAATTGCATGCACAAAGCAAAACATATTTATTAATTCTAATAGAAGTAATTAGACTCTTTCAAATATTTATGTTTTAGCAAAAAGGCAGTTACTTGTAGTGGTGCCTTAAAATTCATCCTGTTCTATTTTAATACATTTGTTCATGCTGTAAGCAGCATAAAATTTCATGGGAGCCTACTCTAAATAGAATAAAGTAGTCTGCCTTCAAACCATCTTTGAAGGATCCATTTTAAATAGCAGCCATAGAGATTGAAAAAGCAAAGCATGGCAGAAATGTGTCTACTTTTATTTTGTAGCTGATGGTAAAACTGTCATCTTAAATGGATTATATAGCATACTGTTTTGAGGCTTAAAAGAAATCATAAATGATACCACCAAAGGAACTTCTGCTCCCATGGAGCCAACTTTCATTAAAAGCCTGTGACTCCTTACTTTTCTTTGAGAGCAAGTAGCTAAATTGTCCAAAATTGGAGCAGTTCCATTAATTTTCATATTCTCATACAAGTTAAAGTCTTGTGGGTGACATGCAACAAAAAACCCAAAGCATGTATTTCTATCAAATATTCTATATTTAGGTACACAGGCATGCAGTTCTTGACTTTTATTACAGCATTGATAGAATAAATCTAAAGGATGAAAATGTGCAAATAGAGAAATGATCAATGTGGAAAAAGGTGTGTTAGAGTTTGGTTATGTACACAGAACAGTTTTGGGGGCATAGCTAGTCAATAGCACAGATTTAAAAATGATTTAGCATTAATTTGTCTCCAGAATTCAGCATTTCCCTCAGCATTTTGCATGTTTTCTAGAAACAGCAAGGTTACCAGAGGGATGCTATGCAATCACATTGCAAGACTGCAAGGGAACTCAGTGGGATCTATTCTGAGCCATTATCCTGCTCTGAGCAGGGAGTAGAATAGACCATTCTTGCTAGGTATTTGTACTGTGCCTGAAGTTCAGGGACAAAGATTTCAGAGATTTCCCAGATCATCTGTTGCACTGCTTTACATAGTATGAAATTCTTTTCTAATACGTAACATAAATCTTTGCTGTCATCGATGGACTAGGGAATAGCTGATCATCTGCTGCTCTCTTACATGTTTGTTATCACATCTCCTGTCAGCCTCATCTTCTTGAGATTAAAGAAACTTGTATCACTAAATCTTTTATCATAGTTCATGTTTTCTTTTTCTTCTTGCTCTTTCTTCTGAATATTAAATATTCTCTTTCTCTCTGCTTTTATCTTGCAAGTGCTGGAAATAGATCTCAACATTATTCCAGCCAAGACCTAGTTGGGAGCTCAGTAACCTGGCTTTATGGTGCTGTTCTGAATATATATGAATGAGATTTGCCTTTTTTGTGAAAGGATCATGTTACCTCCTATTCAGGTTTTGGTCTCCTGTAGCACCATTTATTCTACTTCAGGACTTCTGTACTTATGATTTTGCATTTATGCTTTTAATGTTTTACTCCTAAATGAGAGGATTTTTAAAATGTTTTTCATTAATTTCTCTTATTAAGCATACTTTCCCAATTAATTTTTCCTTTTTAGTTGTTGTATAATCATATATATTATACTTGCATTATATTTGAAAGTATAATGAGATGGGAATTAAAGAGATATAGATAATGGAAAATATGTAGTTAGAAGTGATACAGCTGAATGTCGAGAGTATGGCAGGACAACATTATGGTTAGCAGTATAGGGTTGTAAAATCTATTTTACGAATTATAAATCTGGCTTGTTCAGACAGTGTCAGAATCTTGGTGGGCAATGTAGCCATAGTCTTTACCACTCTAGTTTTGACACGCATGGTACATATAAAGCAAATTTAAAGTAAACAATGTAAAATATTTGTCTTCACAAATCTTAAAATATGGTAATCTCTCACATGTTTGATGGCACTAAGAATGGATACATGAGGACAGAAATGAAGTTCCTTCCTATAAAGTAATGTTTTCTTCAAGGACTTTCTATCTTCAAAGCAGGACAAGCTCTGATTTGCAGTGTTTGCTGTTCAGGAATGTTGGGTGTGTTCCTTTTATTGTGATATGAAATGTACAGAAACCTGTTGTGGAATGCAATTTAACATGTATACTGAAGGATCAAATTAAAATTGCATGCACTGTAGAAGTAATTTTCATTGTCCTTGCCAAATGCGCTTTCCAGTTGTAATAAACAGTTATTCTGAGTATTTAATGTTGATGAACCTCCTGTGAACCTACTGGGATAAGTAAACATTTTCTTAACAGCTACCCATTTTTAATACCTGGAGGGAACTTAAAGAACAGTTCATTCCCTGACTCCAGAAACTTGCTGTTGTTCCCTTTGGTTAAGCTTTCTATAAGTATTCATGTATTTTGAGTAAAATGAGTAATTTAAAAAAAGGGCTGCAAACATGATGGCCTTTAATTATGGCTGACCACATCCCCTGTCATAGAAGAGTGTACAAAAACTTTCTTCTGTTCAGAACAGCTGTACTTAGGTTGACTGTTTATTCCTCATAAACTAGTCTGTCGAGTAAGAACTAGAGCTTTGTGTGCAGAACAACAACAAAATCCTTCTGTAAATCATAAGAGATCCAAGTGTGTTTCCTATATCAATTTTGGGGGTGTCTGTAAATTCAGTGGTTAATAATCCCTGTAACCCCATTTGCAACAAGATCTGAGCAAAGATTCATTGGACTGTATCTACATGCTCACTGCAGTCTGATTGTGGGAATCTCCTTTTGCATTGACTTGTTTGTGTGTTGAGGCTTTTGCATTACTGCTTGTTCAGTTATAATGATATTAGTCCTTTTAGATGATAATTTTGCATTTTAGGCATAATTCAGATTATTCTGTTGCAAATCCTTCTCCTAACAGAATCATAACCCATTCCACATGGGAGCCAACAACAGGTGTGTATACGGGACTTTCATAGTATCAAGTTTCAGGGAAAAATGAATCTGTGGTGGAATTCTTTTCTTCCTTTCTGCTAAAGTTCAGCTAACACTTGGAGCCTGGGGTCTCCGTACACTAAATATCACTTGTGATCTGAACTGTGAAAAAATGTAGTAGGATCTCGCAAATAACTGATAAAATAGATTCTCTTTCTTGCTTTCGGTATTTGAAATATAATTCTTTATAAAGTTCCTGTTCTAGAAAGGAATTGCAGGGTGTAGCACAACATTAATCAAAGTAGAACATTTTAGAAAATATCATTTAATGGACAAAAATATATCGATTGTAATGCTACTGTACTATATCTATAAGGAAGAAATAATCAGGTTCATCCAATAGAATTGCTTGATAGGGTATATAATATTTATACTTCTTTATTATTGATCCTATGCATTTTTGCATTTAATTTTATATTCACAAAAATAAGGTAAAGGTTTTATTTATACTAGCATTTTAAAACTAGTTCCTGCTCGGCTGTCTACTCATACATTCATTCAAGTATCTTGGACATCCATGAAAGAGTATTTTAGTGCAAAGTGGTGTTACTACTGTTAAAAAAAAGGCATGAAGTACCCTACTGCCTCAAAGACAAACACAATTCAAGCAGAAAACAAAAACCGGGTTACCTCAAGCTTGTAGCTGAAATATAAAGAAGGTGATAGTGGATATATTCTGAAAACCATGAAGTAGTGAAATAATGAAGAAGTAGTTTTAGAAAGGTCTCTGTAAAGTTTTACTTTAGCTCCTCAGTGAGAGCAGTGTGAGGGGAAAATGTCTCATTCATTGGAAAATACAGCCAGTGATTAA
>JAVHNF010086129.1:24588-38202 GCA_034783455.1 Micropsitta finschii
AGTTCTGCCCTGGAAATGGGTATAAAGACTTCAGATGACCCTTTAACAATGAGAGGAGATAGAAAAGCAGAGGATAAACTTTAAATGTGCTTATGATTAGTAGTTTGTTGTATAGTAAGAAAGAGTTAATAGAAAGGTGCTCGGATAGGGAGGACAGGGTTACTATTTAGGGAAATACTTTGTGTTTTCAAACCTTAACATTGAGGAATCAATCACAGTCACAGGTGGTGTGAATAGAACCAAGGTTTGCCAATGGAAGACTGCTGCCAACATCTGCTACAAGTGATTTAACCAAACTTACAGCAATCGCTTAAAGAAGATGTGCATTCCCTTGCATGTTCCACACATTCAAATGGTTCATTGCAGCTGTTAATTTGTTTAGGACAGTTCTGTGCATATAAAAAGTTTCTATCAGACTTGGAGATGATGATTTCTTATACATCAGGGGGTTTTTGCTTCTTTTAGCACCATAATGCAAGCAACAAGAGACATCACAGGACTGTCTCCAAAGATTTGATGATTTTGTGGTGAAAGAAACTGTACTTCAGTAAATTATTTTGGGACTTCATTTTGCCTATACACAGTCTAATTTTAGGGTTTATCAGCAGGTACTTTGTATAAACACACAAATGCACACTTTGTATTCTTTAAAATGTGTATATAGACATTACTATTGCCTGTGGTCTGAATTAGACTAAATATTTTTATTAAACATTCAGATAATACAAGAAAGAATATTATCTACTGCATTTTATTAAATTGCACTTCTAGTCCTTCTAGGTGCACATGCATGAGGTAAATAAACGTCTAATTAGTTTTAAATGTATTTTGTATGTTTTGAGAATGTTGTAAGTCAAGTTTCTCTGGAGTTTCTCAGAAATCCAAATATTTTGCAATAGTTACTAGGTTACAAAAGGTAGACTTTTTCTTACGACATATATATATACACTTGCATGGAGCAGGGTGAGCTCACTGCAAATTGTCTTTAAAGTCTCATTTAGAAGAGAGAGAGGCATAAACAAGAAGACAGTGCTCACTAAAAATTAAGGTTTTCCAAGTAGTCATGGGTAAGATATTATTCTGCTGCAAGTACTTCACAGGAACCAAAACTCAGGAATTATGTACTGTTAGACCTGATTCATTTAAAACTAAATGTTTGCTTTTATATGCTCCCTGTTCAACTCAGTACGTCAGGACATGCTTTCAGAATAAAACTGAGTCTTTGGCTACTAAGTCTAAATTTGTCCAAGTCATGAGAGGTCTTTGAGTTTTCTGTCTAGAATCTTATTCAGGACAACATCCACAAATCCCTAATGTAAGCAAATGTAATAAAACCCATGGTAAAGGTAAAAAGGCACCAAAACTTGACTTCCCTTACAGCTAGCAAGCTGAATCTGCAAGCTTTATGGATTCTAGGGGTTGCAGGGGATTGTATTCTTCATGTTTTGAGACTTCTGCAGTTGTCAGAGATGCTGGTGACAGAGCCAGCAAGCAGAATGTATTTTTATACGTATATAAACACACATATATGTGTCTGCATATGTGATTATAGATATTTATGAGAACTAACGAAATCACTAAAGCGTTTTGAAAATGGCTCCCAGAGGTTATTGGTATTGATAGCGTTCTCTGAGCATTTATGAACTTGCTCTAGATATGTGTCATCTTTGTCTTCACAGAAGTGACACGCCTCTGTTCTGTATTGTGAAGGTTGTCAGCATGCACAGGCTTCGTGCAAAAAATCTGCAATTTACTAGAAGAAAGCTGATGATTAGTGACATCCTGTGCTATTTCCATGCTGCTCGTTTCCTCGAGAACATCTCCCAGTTGTTTCCAGCACAATTAGAGTAACAGGCCTTAGCTGTGAACTGCCCAGAAACTCTGTCCAGGGGAATATTTAAAACTTATCCAAAATATATTTTATCTCAAAACTTTAACCTGAGGAAATCGTAGGGTGCTCCCAACACTGCTTTTACACATCTTTATTCCTTTATTCACACCTGTCACAAGCAGAGACAGAAAGGCATGAACATACTCATTTCCCCTGTGACGTTTCTCCTGTTGGTGGTTATGGAGAGTACAAGTGATGTGCAATCTGGGAGACAGCCCTCAAAGTGCTGTAACAAAAATACCCATGTAGAGTTTGGAAAGCCATTTCTGTCTGGTTTTAAGGTATAAACTGGTGCAAGTGCACGGATACCCATTAAATAAGTTCCTCAGTGAGATAAAAGGGAAGCCTTGCATGTATATGAAGAGAAGCTAAACAAGCTTTTGATAAGCAGTGTTAGCAAAATGGAAGAACAGAAAATTCCTGTGAAAGCAAGAGAGCTTCAGTAAGTAAAGAGGGAATTGCCACCCTGCGTTCCAGATCTCATGTGCAGTAGCTGAGCAGATTGAGGAGAGTTGCTGTCCCTACCTGTATTTCATGTGACTGGCAGAGGTTGTCTCTGAAGTGAGGAGAGTTGAATGGATGCATGTTTATTTCAGTACCAGTGGAGCTTAATTTCCCATACCTATCTGCTTAGCAGCCTTGGAGCTGCAGTGCCTCTCATGCAACCATCCCCACTGCTGTGGCAGTTACTCCAGCTAAAGAAGTAAGAAGTGCCGCAGTGGATGGGAACTGTGCTGGCCTTCCTGGCTTCCATCTCTGTCACATGCAAGTAAACATCCATGCCTTGTTCCTGGGCTTTGCAGTCTAAATAGATTATGGGCCTTTGCTCCTTCTCTTTTTTTATTCCTTTGCTGGACGCATAAGAAGAGGATCCTGGAACTTGATTTTTCTGCTTAGGTGGTTGCTGACCAGCCCAGCATTGTCTCTACTTCCTTCTACATTACTTCTTGAGCAGGACTCACATTTTGCATGGCAGTGGTGCAAGTTAATGTTGCACAGAGAAGATGTCGTTACAAGTCACAGACTTTCACAAATGGGTTGGCTGTTTCGTACAGCATACATTTCAGCAAGTAGAAGTTTGTGCTTTTTTCAGGTAGGTCAGGATTTCTAAAGGCTTTTCAGTTATTACTGCATGTACTTACCTGAGAAAAGAAAGAGCTGTTGTTATGCCAAGAAGCTTCTATGTCCTCGGGGAAAACTCGTGAAGAGCTGGATATCTGCTCTCTCTCATAGCTTCTAATGATGCTAATAGGAGGGCTACCTGTGATTATAAAGGCAGAAAACAGGCTTTATTGTGAGTGCTACAAGAATGTGCATGTACTATTAGTTTCAAGAGCATATCTTTAAATCTTAGCAGGACTTGGAGTGTTCCTGTATAATAATTAAAAAAAACCAAAAGAACAAAAAAACCAAACCCAACTGTCAGGATATTTCATTAGAAGAAATATTTTACTTCTTTCAAAGTACTGATCCTAGGTTGTTTTCAGAGGTTCCTCTAAGGTTTTCTTTGTTATAAAGTCCCTTCTAGTCTGATTAAACAATACTGATGGTTGATAGTTTCTCCAAACTATGCCAGCTGATAAATAGGTTTTTACTCAGAAAACTGCTTTACAATATTTTCTTGAAGGCAAGAAATGAAGAAAATGGGGTTTTCTTTTGTGGGCAGGGAATTATTTTAGACGTATTATTCACTAATTGTAAGTGTCCTGTCATGCCAAGTATTTGACTCACTTGCTTTTGTTGTTCCACTCTTAGCTCAGTGATTGCATTATTAAACATAAAGTTCCTCACTCCTGACTCCAGCAAACTAGCAAAATTACTTTTCTCCTATCCTTTAACTGGAAGAGGGTGATAGCAGTACTTTGACAGTCCTGTCCTTATCAGACAGGAGAAAAAGAGAGGTTTTGCTTGGGTTGTGATGGTGCTTAAGAGCTGATTTTGTGTGGATTGTAGTTGAGTGCTGTTTTGTTCTGAATTGTTTATCCTTGGAGCAGGTTCAGTGCAAGAAAAGAACAGATGGATAGTGGAAGAATGGGAACAGTTATAACATACAGTCTCCTATCCAGAGTTTACCCTTTATCTGTCTAAAATATGTCCGTATTCTTCAGATAAACCAATAATGAGCATCTAGTAAATGCTTATTGTATTCATTGTTTCACAGAACTTGTGAGATCAAGGAATTGATCATTGTACTGATCTGATCAGGCTGTGTCACAAACCTACATGCTGTGAAATCCCTGGTGCCAGAGTGAATCTAAAAATGTTTCTGTTAGCAGCTGCTGTGCTTTTGGTTGTGACAGCTTAGCTGTTGGAGGTCTGTGCTGTGAATAAGATTGCAATTAAAGAGAAAAGGAAATGAGAAAGACTCTTTCAGAAAGATTATTTCTTGTTTGTGATACAGCCACATACACAGTCATGCTGGCATAGCAAGAAGATGTTACTGCCAGATGCTTAACACCATGAAGCTGTGGCCTAAATACTGTGCTCAGGATCACACAGGCTCTGTGTGTCAGAACAAGAAATTGCAAGTCTTCAATTTAGGCTACATACTAAATCATCCTTTGGGTTTGAGCTTCAACTAGGTAATTTCAAATTCATTTGTTGCAGTTTTTGTTGAGATTTACTGCTTCACTGATGGTTGTCTTCTTATTTTGCTTCTGTAAGAAGTAAATATAATATTTTTTATGCTTCTATAATATTTCTTATTTTACACTATAAGAGAGTCCTACACTTTCCCCTTTGAGAAAGAGACAAGATGTAGCTTTGATTCCTTTAATAGGGCACAACTAACATTGTGAGCACCATAAAATGCATTTTATTCCCTAATTTTCTTCTGGGGTACTGTTGTTATGTATAATCTTCAGCGCTGGATAGTTTTGTGAAGTTAGTCTTTATATATTACCTTCTTCATTTTTTCCAAGCGCATATCTTAAATTGTTGCCTACATTTGGTCTATTGGCCTGTCTTTCACACTTGTAAACTCCATAGGGCATTTCTATAAGTTATTTGTTTTGCTAGAGTGAAGTATACCTACAGAAATACAATATAAACAGACCTAATCAAAATTCTGTTTGATCCAACACTAATTGTGATTCTTGGCTGTTCTACCGGGCAGCAGAAGCCCTGTGTTTTCCTGAATCATTTTAAATAACAATAAAGATGCAACTGTTTGGCTCTATCTTGGTTTAAAACATGTTTATTCCTATTAAAGTAAATTGAAATAGTTTGCTGGGCACAAAAACAAAACCCGTAGTGTTTTGTTTATGAGAGGAATCACGTTGAAATAAAGAACTTCTTGATGTATTTTTCAAACTGTCTTGACAGAAATTACTCATGCTTTTCAAAAAAACAAAAAAATGGTCTCAAGCCTAAAACATTGGTATTAATTGACCATGTGCTGCTATGACAAAAAAAGATGTTTTACTGTCAATTAGTAGTTATTGTAGAAAAGCTTGGAGAAAAACCACTTCCCAGCAATGTCTCCATCCGGAAAGTCATTTGGATAGCTGCTATACTTAAGCAAGTATCTGCTGTCTTCAGTTATTTCTCCCCTGTCAGATAAAGAGATTTCTGTTATATCAGAGGTTGCTTGTGTGCTAGCTGACCTGTTAGGGGAGATACAATACAGTTCTGTGGAGTAAGTTAGGTGATGCCAGCTATAGATGTATAGCTCCATCAACTCTGTGCAGCAAAACAGCTAGACTTTATTGGTGGGCCTCTTGTGAGGCATTCACACCACTGTCCTGCAGTGAAATTGCATCTCTGAGACGTACCGAGTACTGATGTCAGTAGCAGTGCACAGGGAATGGCTTGATGCCAGTCTGTGTCAGGCATGTAGGTGGGTGCAAAGGGCAGGGTAGGAATGTCAGGAGAGATGTAGATTAAATTCTAGGCATGTAGACTTTTATCTGAGATTATTTAATTGGAAAGGGTTATAATAGAAGTGATAGACGTTCTATATAATGTGAGGGAAAGCTCCGTTTAATGAACATTTCAGTATTTTGAAGTTTCCGTTATGATATTGCATTTCAGAGTTATGCTGCAGTTTTGTATTTGCTTGCTGTAAAAAGTATGTCCCATCAATGAAGTTGAGTTTTAATTTCTTGCACGGAGTCATTTCTCCTGATACTCTCTGAGAGTAAAACCTTACTGCATGTGTAAACATTGCCTATGTAGCGCAAAAACCCACCAATTTTGAGAAAGCCACGTGAAATTATAAATTGTATAAAATTTCAAGATACGATTTTAGTCGAAGAGTACCATTTATGCTGCCCTGGACATTCTGTCAAAAAGGTCCTAGTTGTAAAATAGTATCTATTAGCAAGTAAAAGCAATGTAGAGTATAATTTAAATTGCCATTTATATTAAACAATTTACTGAATTGAGATTTCATAAATGTTATTACTATGTTATTAATATAAATTACTGCTTTTATAGCTTTATGATACCAATTACCTTTACTCTTTGGTACATTTTATCTGTCATTTAAATTGACTAAATTAAGAGATTATTGGGAAAAACAGTCTTAATCTTGAGATTTTAATTACTTTTTTCTAAAACATTCACCTTCAAAGTTGCGCAATTTTGCTGTTTTGGCTCGCTGTAAGAATGATTAGAAAGTGATGACAACTTTAATTGCATTACCATTAAGTGCAATGATTCACCATATCCTCATAACATTTTAACTCAGGTACATGCTGATTGGATCCAGAATAACGTAAATTGATGAGTTAGTTCTTGCGAAGTGTGCATGTCCTAAATTGTAAGTGTGTAAATAGATTCTAGACCAATGGATTTTCATCTGAAATCCATCTATTACATTGGCAACAAAAAAATCCCTGTAGAAGTGAGGCACTGAAGTAAATTCTTTAGCTGGAAACAAAATAGAAGACATTTTTTAATTTATTATTTTTTTCATAGGTCACTAGTTCTACCATTTGATCCTTGTTTTGTTTTTCACCGTAGCAAAACCCTACACCTTCAAACCAGGAAATGTGACTGTTACAAACACATCCTGGCAGAGAAAAATGGGAAGAAAATTTTTGGAATTTTTACTTTTTTGACCATCTGAATTATAGTGTCACAGCACTATTTTGAAACTTGCTGAGTAGAATATTTTGCTAAGAGCAAATATTTAACTTATGGACCAGAATCTCTTACTTTATTATCATAATGTAATGGATGGATCGACATGTTATTGGTTTTAATGTGGGCAGCAAAGAGAAGAAGGAAAGAAACACTTTTAACTTTCTGAAATCCACATTCATTCAGAATGGGAAGCAACTACTTCACTCACCCTATTAGAAATGATGCTAGATTAGCAAGATAAAAATATAGTAAAGTTAATAGTAGTTGCACACTAGATCTGTGGTTTTAATTGCTTTTGCAAGGCTCCCAGTTAAAAAGCAGCACAAATCATTCTAGTGACTGCATTTCTGGAAGATGGAGAGAGAAAAAAGCTTGAAGCAAAAATTAAGAAGGGCATGGTGGTTACTTCCATTTGCTGCCCTTTCAACCACACAATTAGCTGAAACCTAAGATGCGTATTTACTAGAATTGAGAGCACAGAAAGGAAAATATAATTATTGGTATGAAATACAGCTATCCCAGGTATATGTATTTCAGAAAAACTGCTGTTTAGTATGTAGTGTTGCAAGGATTATTTCATTATTTTTCCTTCATAACTGATACATTTCATATAAATTTCTGTGATCATTTTGTAAACATAAATGAATGCAATTGATCTGACATTACAGATGGAAAAAATTACAGTGTATGCACTTCTAATTAGAGTACTGAGTGCCTTTTTTGCCACTAAGTTGTATGAGGATTTTTAAATAGATATGCATATATATAAATGCATAATAAATATAGGCAAATATATAAATATATATGGAAATATTGTGCACTGCTAACAGGCACTGCACAGGGAAGGAGCAAGAAGCATGCTAACTCACTTACTGAAAGAACGTTCAGTCCTTCATTCTTAATTATGCTGTAGGATTGTGGTAAGAAAATTCAGCAAGGCACCTGCTCAGGGTAGGGTCAGTTCTGAGGTCAGTCCATTGCTCATGGCTTTATCCAGTCAAGTAGTGAAAGCCTCCAGTGAGGGACACTGTGTAGCCTCTCTGGACAAACTTTTCCAAAACTGTACCTATAGTGAATAAATTTTTCCTAAATCTTATATTATGATGCATGTAGCACTACATATTTAAGTTCAAGATTTCTTTTCCTTCCCATCCCCTAAATCAGCAGTATGTTCAAATGCTTCTTCATCCTTGTTATATGGCCCAGATAAATTGCTCTAGTGTATTAATGTGGTTAAAATGTCTGTAGTGATGTCTGCTGATACGAAAGCCTAAAGAAACTTACGGTGGTCCAGCAGCAGCTTTCTGCTTAGGCCTCCCTTCCTGTCTGCCTTTATTCTTTTGATTATATGAATCGATGCTAATTTTAAAATTGACTGTAGAGTGAGCAAAGCCCTAATTCTCACTTTGCTCGAATTGCCTTTGACTGAATACCCCATGTCTGTGAGTTTCTCAATGAGATCTGTGCTGTGGGTAAGTACATAGACTCTTTCAGTACACAATTTCAGCATTTAAGTACTTTTGATATCCTTGGGAATGTGTTTTACTTCTTTTTAAGGGAGAAATAATTACAATAATGTCAGATGTTATTACTCCATTATTGTTTAACCAGAAACCTAAGTGCTGTGTGAAACACAACTGGTGCCTTTTATTTTTTTCATCTATTACATGGGAGTCGGACTATTTGAAATCTTTGTACTAGGGTACATTCATATTTTACATTGAAATATCAGAAGACAAAATTGAGACTGATTTCAGAGGAAGGCAGCATGTGGAATGTGTGTTTCCTCAGATTTCTTGAATGTTACAGTAATTGCCATTAATGGAGCCGTATTTTCAAATGACTCTTTGTTCTGTTTCTAAAATAGAAATATGGTCTGTCACTCAGTGAACTTCTTTAAAGAACAGGTATAGTGGCATGCTATCCTCAAGGCAAGGAATGTAAAAAGTGGGAAAACTGTCTAGTGGAAGTTTGTTTACGGTTATTGCTGAAGAGTAATTAGGTACTTTTTGACTCTTGTCATTTGTCTTATAAGGTAAACTGTACATTGGAAACAATCTAGCCAGTTATAAACTTTCCCAGATACATAACTTCATAAAGTATAGCACTTCATCAAAGCAGATCCATTAACCCTCTGACTGGTACTCTTCTCTTGGCTTTGATTGCAGCACCACACGGAAGCACCTAGCCCATCGTTGCTTCCTCCATCATCTTTACCATTAGATGTATTAAACAATGCCGTTGCTGGATTTAGTACAGTGGAAGAGCTCATCCGGTACCTTGAACCAGATCGTTGGCAACTGGATTTGGAAGATTTGTACAGGCCAACGTGGCAACTTCTTGGAAAGGCATATATTCATGGAAGGAAATCAAGAGGTAAATTACTCTTCTTTCTGGCCTTGCAGCTTTCTACGGGTATGTTTTCTTAAGAAACAAATTAAAATGTTAACAAATTAACAGTAATTAAGAGCATTGTGTTTTGGTTCCAAACTTTGTATTTTAGTTCCAAGAGAGGAATATGTTAGAAATACAGCAGAGATCATTGTTGTTGGCTGTTCTCACTGTTACATTGTCTGAAAAAGGGCAATAACTAAACTCAGAACTTAAAGGAATTTAGCAGGATAAAGTAACAAAGGGAGAAATAAAAAACAAACAGAAGCAGGCAGGGTAGTCTTCTGCAAGGAACCTGAGAGAGCTTTTCCACAAAGTTGGAGGGCATCTTGGCTGGATGACAATATCTGACTTTGTGAATTTCTTTTTTTGTGGAGGGGAAAAACTTTGTGTTTGAAGTAGAGAGTTTCTTACAATTCCTGTATCATTGAGTGACTGATTTACTTACTTACACCATATGAATTGAGAGCAATTAGCTAAGTCTTTCTCTTCCATGATACCTTATGAAATCCCTGTATCCATGTCCATTTGATCATGCATTATCAACTTAATCAGATGTAAAGTAGGTTATGTATTTTGAGACTTGTGGAGCTATTTCTTGTTCAGCAAGACATTTTCTTCCATCTGCATATGACACTCATGAATTTTCTATGCCATATCATCCAGATGTTGCCCAGTACTTCATGTTTATGGATACCATGTGGATGGATAGCATGCAGGCAACACCTCCTTCCTTGCCCACCATACAGCATGAAAATGAAAACATATGAGCATAAATTAATAGAATCCTGTACTGACAAACATCAACTAGGTTATCATCTGATCTGCAAGAAAAAGGGAGGAAGTAAACCCTTCCATAACTGAAATGTAAGTTTTTGACAGATAATTCTTGGATCAGAGAGTAAAAATCAACCCTTCTGCCCTACCTGTTGCTACAGCAATATGCGCAGCAACTGAATCAAGAGCCAAAGAGGAGGAAATCTATTTAAAAACTTTCAGCAATGAACTGTGCCTTTCAGATAGTCATTTAACACTTTCCTAATTAAAGGGATTCAGTGTTTGCCAAATGTATGCCATAAGCATACAGTAAGTGGGGGAAAAACAAAATGTAATTTCTGAAACCTTACATAAACTAAAATGCAGGTGTTGGATAACATCTACATAGACAAAAGGAACTCCCTGCAAGACATATCTTAGAAAGAAACTATGAGAGTAAATCTTTTAAAGACTCCTAATTAGATGCTGAAATATATTTTTCCACTGAATAAACATATCATGGTATTGCCACATTTATTGTTAAGAGACCACCCTCAGACCACATTACTGAGTGTGTAATGTAATTGCCTGAGGTGGAAAATATGTCCAGTTGAGATGACATATTATGAACTGTTAGGTCTGTTCAGTAAATAGGGAGAGCAAACCTTCAAACAATCTTTTGTTCCTTTCTTCTTCTTTATTACATGTTACTCCTTCCAGTAGCATGTTTGCTGTATTTAAAAAGTTTTTAAGAAATGTCTGGGAGAAGTGCATGCCCTAAAATTTTGGGGTTTTATCAAATCTTGATTCTGTAGTCTTATCAGTTTTATTATTGCGGTATTTAGTAAAATCTAAATTACTGTCCTGTTTTCATAGACGAACATCAGTTTATGTCTAGATTAAATGAAAATATAATTAATAGTATATGTTATGTAGAGAATTTTCCTCTACTCCTACTTAATAATTCATGTGAAAAAGACTATATTTAGACAGCCTGAATTCCATAGAACTTCTGTATCTGATGTTTTCGCTGGATAAAATGCTTCCAAGAACTTCTAGCCAGGAAAGAAGAAACATGAAGTTCAGAGCTTTGATGTCTAAATATAGTTCTAAATTCTTTTTGTAATATTAAGCATACTTAAAAATAAAATACATTTTGCTGTGCAAAAAAAATCATCTCATCACTTCCGACAGAAATCTGAGCATAATCATTACAGCATATTTTGAAGTCTGCTTAAGAAGAAGAAAAAGAGTCACAATACAGCCATAGTCCTTATTAGCTGCTTTTCTCGTATATCTGTGTGTCTTTTTCAATCCTTTGGGGTTTTGCCCTGCCCTATTGTAGGAGCCAGTGAGAAACTTACACTCCCAGGAGCACCTCCAAGGTGCTTAGGAATGAAAATCATCCTGCTGCTATCTATGCCCACACACAAGTGCCTCAATCAGTATTTGTTTGTTGAATTTGGGAGCAGCATCCAGCTGGAAAAATGTTTTGGGAAAGTTCCCCACGGTACTCTATAGTGGTCCCAGAGGGTGCCAGCCCATTGCATTGCCAATTGCAGAGCACAGTTATTTTCAGACTGGTGTGAAAATGGATTACTTCAGTTGTACGTGCCAATGAAAGCTCACTTTTGAAACAAACTTTATTGTAGTCCTACCTGCATCTACTTTTTTTTTTTTCCTCCATTTTTTCTCTTCTCCTCTAATTTTAGTGTTTCCCATTCATGTGCTACTGCAGAGCCTCCCATTCCTCCCAATCTAGTGCTAGACAAAAGAACTTTGACTGTTGTGTCAAACATGATACATGAGTGGAAGCCAAGTTGAAGGAGTGTTTAAATGTTCACATTATAACAGGTACTGTAACTCAGTGCACTTGGGAAATCCACATAACCTTTTATTGTGGTTAAGTAAACACTTTTAAGGGAATATATACATTCTCTCATCTAGCTTCGTGCCCACAGTGTGTTAAAATAAATTTTGGGCAGACAGATACTCTTTGAAAAAATAACAGCTTCATTCACACACTTCAAAGAAGTGATTATATAAGCACTAGATAAATTTGCCACAGACCTTTTAATGAAACTGAATTACACAAGGTAGGTCGAGGGTTCACTGTGAGGTAGAATAGCAATATACCTTAGTGCATTGTAAAACATGGAAACCAAACATGACATTTTTCATCTCTCCTGAAGCCTATTATAACAGCAAGGCACACTAAAAGACACAAAACAAAGAGCTGTTTGTGTGTTCTTCCACAGAACCTTTTTAAAAATAATAATAAAAAAACTTTTTTAAAATTTAAAATCAGGTCTGCAGGTTTCAAATTCTTTCCAATTTTGAGACAAAATGTGTAATGCAGTTGCTGGTCGTTTTTGTGTATTGCTCTTTTCTCTATGTTATACATACAACTAGTACAACTATACATTTCCCTAGTACAACTAGGGAAATAGATGCATTACTCAACTGCTTACGTTCTTCCACTGCTGCCAGTAGGCAGGAGGTAATGGAGAAGCACACAACCACATAGGCATGTGTCTGCCACTGGTTGTTGGGCTTACTGGAAGAAGCATCAGCTCCCAGCTTCTGTTTTCAATTTCTTATGGTGAAGAGCTGAGCAGCAGTTGTGCTAGGACGCATAGGCTTAGCTTCTTGAAATTCAGTGTACCAAGCATGTCAGTCTCTGTAGAAATCTACCAGATTAGCAGAACTAGCATTTCTCGCATTATGCATTGGGCATTTTATCTTAATTTAGACAGTTCACTTACTATATGTTTAAAAACATAATGGGAGAAAGTACTCCTCCATTTCTATCCACAGTCCATGATTAATGGAAGTAGACATGTCCACTCTCTAAATGACTCAGCCTGCAGCTATTAGTTGATCAGAAGAGCTTAAATAATTTATAATTTTCAGAGAGAATCTCTCCCCCGGAAGTTTTGTCTCTCTTTTTCTCTGCTCCCTTCTCAGCTTTCTCCAAGGAATGCTCTTGCAGTGTGGGAGGCAGGCTGGCATCCTATCAGTAACTTTATTGGAGTTATTACACACTCCTTGCTCTTAAAAATGTGATTGTTTATTTAGGAGCCTGTGTTAACCTGATAGTGATGAAATGAAGTGCCCCAGCTTGGCATTCACTGTAAGTGCAAGCAGAGAAAAGGCTTCAGTGTGTTTAACTTACCCTTCACCACAGTAAACCCTGACTTATGGGTGCCAGTGTATGGATATGGTCTGTGAAGAAAATATTTGAAGAAACGTGGAATGAAATTTCTGCCCAAAGATCTGCTCCTGAGACAGTACCTGTGAGCATGTCTACTCGGGAAGTGCATCTTCTAAATTCTACTCCCTATGTGTTTAAATAGAGCTGATAGACTGAAGTTCTCCTTGGTGATCTATGGGCTCTTCACACGGTTAGTACAGGGGAAAAAAAGGTATTTCTCCAAAGGGTCATTCAGATCAGGAACACATTTCAGCTTTATTTGATAGCATTTTAT
>JAVHNF010086144.1:0-12500 GCA_034783455.1 Micropsitta finschii
TTACAAATTGTCACAGTGTAATTGTTAAAATCTTAGTTTCAATTTACTATCTAATAAATGTTTGCATAAAAACTGCCCTGAAAAATATGTTCCAAGATACAGCTCTCATGTTTAGAGCTGTACACCTTGACCACTGTACTTCTTTCATTCTCAAAATGTGGGTTTTTTTTGTTTTGTTTGTTTGTTTTAAATAGATGCCAGCATATATACACATTGCACTTAAGTGATTTGCAGTACTTTTATAACCTTACGATGGAGTAAGCCACTAATTAAATGAATCACACAGGTTTACTGCTCCATGCTAGCTACTAGCATAGTTCTTCACACAAATTTGAGAGGACACAGTAAAGACCTGGAATGATTTACCAAACATATCCAACTTCAAAAGTTTTGCTGACAGGCAAGTTCAAGAGACAGAGATCTGTATTAGTGAGCCCCTTAGGATAACTCAGAAAAGGTACCTTACCAGTAGGCACGTAATGAATAAACAAGTGTGAAGATTGATTGTAACTACAGAAAGCTATTGCATGGAATAGAAAACAGTAATACACCAGCATAGGAGGTTTGGAAAGGTCAACTTTTTTTAATAACTGCTCTTCTCTCCAGGTTATGTCATGCAGTTACAAAGTAGATAGAAAAAAAGCATGAGTTTCTGGGAGGGACTAGTTGTCTTTTAAAAAAAACATTCATATTCATTACATAAATAACATCTGGCACTTCAAGGGGACTCCACAGGACAAAAGCCTTACACTTTAAAAACTGTGCTTGATCAAATATTGCGTTGAGGTCCATTTTGTTGTACTCTAATATGTTCAAAACTTTCAAGACCTCCTGATGACAAAAAAACCACACCCAACAAACCCAACAATCCAAAACCACAAATCAGGCTGTGTGTGTTAAGACAGTGATGAAGTTTATAGCAGCATTCTAGTTCCTCTGTAGTCTGGCCAATGATTTCTGGGTTCAGTTTCACTTCAGTTGTTCACTGAGGCAGTATCTAATTTTCAGAAAGCTCTGAAGACTCCAAAAGAATTCCAAAAACCCTAAGTATGATTGCTTGCCAAATTCAGACTACCCCTTTTCTTAAAAAAAAAAAAAAAAAAGGAAAAACAAACAAAAAAAAACAAACAAAAAAACCCCCAAGAAACAAACCAAAACCTATAGTCAGAACAGTTATGCAGATACTTGATTAAAAATATAACTGAAGTTGCTCAATAGTTTCAGCTTATAAAAATATTAGTCTGTCACCTCTATGTACTTCATGGTGATGGTCAAGCTAGTTTGAACAAACAATAAAAGGCAGTCCTATGACAGCAGCACAGTTAAAGAAAATACATTGCCTAAAGAGAATCAGGCCTGAAGCTTTCCTAAAAATAAAAATTAGACTCCTATCAAAGTTAATCCCTGCTAGAGGCCCATTCTTCTCTTGACAATGCCACAGCATTGATCATACAAGGCCTTACTGAAAGTGCCGAAGCCAAAATTACATCTTTAAACAAAAGTGCATGAAGTAAGAATGAGCTAAGTGCTCATCTAGTACAGTATCTGATCTGAAGTCTGACAAGTGGCTCAGGTGGCAAGACCACTCATTCATACATGAAATGTACCATTTTGTTTTGTAGGTGAAACACCCAGAATGGCCCCCACAAGTGCAGATGAGTTGTTATCTTCAGATACATACTTGTATACAATTTCCTAATCCATGGATTTTTATTGTAAAAAAGACTAGTCTGGACTGACACTAATTGAGAATAGAATCCACTATAATATCAGAAGAAAAGAAAATTTTGTGGTTACATGTAAACTTGTGATAAGCTTTCTCAAGAAGAGGGTACATTAACAGCAAGAGGGATGGGATACAACAAGGAGCGGTAATGGCTTATTTATGTAAAGGTCAAGCCAGCCTCATTGTACACTTTGAAGACTTTCTCAATTGCATTGACATAAGCAGCTGTTCTCAGGTCCAGACCCAGGTTGTACTTCATGGCAGTACGCATGATTTGCTGAAACAGAAAAGGTTAATTGTGATTTCTGCAAGTTTCTCCATAGGAACTAAACTAGACTTTGCTTGGAGGATCCAAGTTATAAGGAGCTGCTAGACTGGCATCAGAGCTCTGATCCTTTGTAGATCAATTTTAAAATGTCTTGATTAACCTTACAACTGAGATATGAAAGGGAAGAAGATCTTTTCCAGATTACTACATTGCACCTTTTCATGTCTTGGATCCACGTGTACCTTAGATACAGGAAGAAACGAAGTGTTTCAAGCAACCTTTGCCTTGCTAATTAAAAATACTGCATAAAGGGATTAATCTAAAACTGCTGATGGTAAAGTAAAGCAGTCTTAGGTACGCTTAGGCAGGTACAAGAGAACAGTGAAAAAGTTTCTAATTACTACAGCTTCTACTAGAAAATACTTTGTGATTTCATATATTAGTCTCTAATATTTAATATAGCCATATAAAGTTGACCATCCCAGCACAGAGGAGAAATACCTCTACCTCATACTCACAGTGTCTTCCATTATCATGAACTGTTTACTCCTTTAATTGCAAAAAAATTCTGTACAATCCATTTGAAAACTTATGCAAAGACATGTAAGTAGGTTCTTTTTCCTATAAGCATATTTACTAATGCAGTACTTACCCGGGCAGAACGCTCCATTGTATAAGCCAAACCAGAGTGGACAATGTCTTTCTCAGATGCACCCTACAACAACAGAGAAGAAAATTGGGGTTTAATCCAAAACACAAAAAGGCACTAGTTGTGTATTAGGGACAATTACTGAAGCTTCCTTGCTCATATTCTTCTAATGACTGGTAAGAATTGCCTTTACTGTGTTACTTGAAGAGCTAATTATGGTCAATTCAATTCTAAAACCTCACAAGTAAGCACTGAAGACTTTTGTATACCTAGCTTCTAGATTCATACTGCTAGCATTTTTTATTGTTATAACTACTGTTTTCAACCTTCAGAACACACAGTAAGAGTTAAACAAAGAATCTCCCGAGAGTCAATAATCTACAGAGGCTACTTGCAATTGTTTTGAAGACAGCCATATTTTAGGAAGTGCATGGATCCCCAATTCATATACTCAACATTGTATTAGCCCTGAGCAACTCCAGAACAACTTTGTTCCCATTAAAATGTAAAAACACAGAACAATAAGTAATTGACGATAACCTGTACTAGGATGACTATCCGTCTAAACGTTCCATCATGGCAATTGCTGTAATTTATCATAATTTGAGACCTGGCTTCACAAAATACATGCTTTCCCTCAAATACCAATTTGGACTGGATATAGAAATTACCTAGCCCGTTTTTATGGCTTGTGCTTAAGAGATCACAGCAACTGCTTTAAGCCACAGAACCTATTTACCATGCTATTTGTTCAGCTTAACATTTATGAAAACTTCATACTGGGTCAGCCTAAAGTCTGTTTCTATCATCTAACAGTGGTCTGAGTTTACATACATTTCCTCTGATATCTTCCTGAGGAAACATGGGTTAATGTTTTTCCCCCAGTCATCTGTCCCATCTCCTGAACTTGTGTTTAAAGAACCAAACCTACAGATCCTTTTAGTTGCCATATATCCCCTGACATAGTATTACACATCTTAACTGTCTGCTGTGCTAGGAACCATCCCCTGTCTGTCATTTTGCACCTAACTCTGCTGGCTTTGAACACATCTCATTCTTGTTCATCATTCCTTACAATGAAGAATCTACCTGTACCCATCTATCTTCACATCACTCATTCTATAGTTTACTGTCTTCACTCTAGGACTACTTACGGCCAATAGGACCTAGGTTAGTTCATTGTTCCATGTATGAGCAGCTTCTGTATCTTTGATCATTCTGTGATCTTGCTCTGAACTTCTTCCACATTTACAATATTAGAAGATACAGAGACTTAATCTGCATGCAATATTCAGGAGGCAGATACGCTTTGTATTTATATTGTGGCATCGGCAGTCATATTCTTTTCCCTTCAGAACCATTCCTAATGCTGGATTTGCTTTTTTGATTGCTATGGATTTCTAAGCTTTTATTTCATCATTACCTCTAGATGAGCTCACAACCCAACATTTTATATGAAAATTTCCTCACCATGTATTGCTACACATAAGATAACAATGAATTTCACCTGACATTTCTTTGTCCATTAACTCAGTCTTAAAGGAACATTTTATAATTTTTCACCCAGCTCTTATCTGTATTAACATGGAGTTACAGAAACAGCGTATAAAACTGTCTGTAATGTGAGAGCCTATTGAAAGTTGTTTGGAAATATAGGCAAACTACATCAACAAGATCTCCAAACAAATTCTGGTAATGTTTGAGGTAGTATTTCTGTCCACTTTCCATGGCCTCAAGTAAAAGAAAGAAAAAATAGCTTATTTCCAGTATTCCTAAGCACTTCAGATCATTTGCTGCTTATTTGTTTTGTCATCAGGCTAAGTATGTACTAATGCCTTGCTTGAAGGAAAAACCTCCATGATAGCTATGGTAAATGGAGATAAATGGTAATAAAAGTAATGGTTAAATTTAGATTACAGTTATAATATCAGAATACATCTACAATAACAAAAAAAAAAAACCCAAGCAGCTACTACTTACCGATATCCTATCTTGAAATTCCGCTGTAGGCACAACTGGAATAGTTCCACCATGTTTCCCGAATTTTCTTTCCAAGCTTTCCTGAACAGACACTAGAAAGAAAAAAAAAAAAAACAGAGGCAATTTAAGTGACAAAGAAAGGAATGTGCTTCCTAATAAAGCAGCTGACCCAGAACCTTCAACATTCAATGACATGAAATGCAGACCACAGGGACTAGGGGCAAAGGGAATAATCTTATTTTTGTTTTCTAAGAAAAAATGTTGATTTTTCTTCATGTAGCTGAATGTCTCCAATAGTAGAAGTAGTATATCTACAGTATAGTCACATAGCAAACAACTGTGGTTTTACTGATCCCACTTCGCTAATCTTGTAAAGCTGATAGAGCAATCTGGATTAACTTTTCTAACTTGATAGATAGCATTAGACAAAATATTTCTTGAAGTTATAGATCCATCAATTATCTCCTATTGCACTTTGCATATACACACTACTTCCTAAGAAAAAAGCCAATGTGCAATTTTAGCTTTTTTCCTTGGGACATGCTTTCGTATTTTGAATTGGTATTTATTTGAATTCATGAAATTTAATTAGTATGGTTTCCTAAACAACTTCAGAGTATTTCAGTGACACAATCCTGAAGTTAAGAAAGTGATTTAAAAGAGAATTACCATAACCCTCAACTGCTTTAGAAACACCTTGAAAGGTATCATTTATAAGAAAAGGTTATATTAAAAGAACACTCAGATGTATGTTTTGTCACATCCAATATCCCAAGATTCTCACATATTTTCTACAGAGTATTGTTTTAAACAGAGCTATATCCTGCAGTTCTTCTCCATTAAGCTTCCTCTAGCCATGTAATTGGTATTCTGGCCCAGAAACTGGGAAGCACAAAATTACCTTAAGTGGAGCTGTAGGCCATAAGCAGATTTTTACAGTGCTCTACCAATTACATTATTGCCATTTATAGAAATCCTCTTATTGTCATACATGCAGAACAATGTTACCCACTCAAACTTTGAATACGTCTCAAATACCAAGTGTACAGCTCAAAGACATCCCTTAAGAAGTAATAAATATTTCACATAAGTAGCCTGAGTTCAATATTTTCACAAAACTGAGGAAAGCATCACTTTTATTAATTAAAAGATAACTGAAAAAATTATGCATTTAACTTATGTCATTAGAGTTGTAAGTCAGGTAGCCTGTGAAATCTTACTCTTCAGTATGCAGCAACAACAGATTTGTGAGAAACTGCAGTGAATTCAAAATAGTTCTGGATTTCTTTCCCCACATTTGGTGTTTGCTAGTCCAATCTATTAATTAAATACTGAGCTAAAGCGGAACTAAGGACTTACTGAGCAAGTGGTAGTTTGAATCCCTTTCATATTTAAAAGTCAAGCGGCCATAACTGACGTGGTTCAAGTTTTTCAGCCATTCAAAATAGGATACTGTTACACCCCCAGCGTTCAGATAAAGATCCTGCACAGAAATAGTAAATATCTTGAATTGTGACACATGTGACAAAGACAGCTTTACTGTGTTAAGCAAAAGCAAACAGAAGTATTATGTACAAAGTATTACTTTAAATCGCAGTATAGAAGATGATCCAGTTGCGACTTTTACATTACTACACTTTCTTTCTTCTGCAGTCCAGGGATTACTTCTACTTATTTAGTAAAGAATTTGACTTCAGAACACAAAGCTCAGGTGTGCTTGATTGCTTTCTTTTATTTTAGCACAAGTTTTTAATCAAGAAAATTAGGGCATTCTTAGGCCATCTCAGTGAGTAAAGGCTTAAGATCAGCCACTCTTCCTAGCAATATCACTTGATCAGGACACCCTTTCTCTGGGAGAAAATATTATCATTATACCTAAATAGGTCTTATTCTTCCAAATTATCACTATAGGTAACATTTACTTTCACTTTTTTTCACTTTAACTTTTTTTTACTGTCATAGTATCACCCAGAGACACAGTGTTTACAAACTGGCCAGTGTTTTTACTCTGCCTTCTCCCTTTTTTTGATGGACTAGTTGATCCAATGTCAGCTAATACTCCAAAATGCAAGACAACAGATTTAAGAACTACTTGTGGGCTCTTCTCTCTTCTGAATGTGTAGACTTCATGTAATAGCTATCTTTGGTCATTTACAGATGCAGTAAGATCTTTAAGTAATTAGTAGCAATCTTAAGCAACACTGATACCCATTTCCTAGACATCAGTTGTTAAAAGCCACTTGAAGAGAATGAATAGCTATTAAAAGCCTTCAATAAACAACATCTTGCTACAATTCATAAAAATATTACCCTTGTAATGAAAATCAAAGGTCAGAATAGAACCTTACAGGGATAACCATGATATTCCGCTCCAAGAAGATTTTATCAGCTTCAGGAGTTGTAGGCCCGTTGGCACCTTCAGCAATAATCTGAAAGGAATCACAGCAGAGTAACTCTGTTTCTGACCATGCTGATTATTTAGTAGTAGTATTTAAACAGGCCTTCTCTATTTTTCATTTGCATCTGAACTATCCAACTTACTTTCGCTTTAACCTTGTGAGCATTGGCCTTAGTCAACTGTTTCTCGCTGGCAGCAGGGATAAGAATGTCACAGTCTATTTCCAGAATACTGCCCTCAAGTGTCTGTGCTTTAGGAAAGCCCATGATTGTCCCATGTTGCTGTTTGAAGAAAACAAACCAAAGTTTAGTGTGTGTGTGTGTGTGTGTACTCGTTTGCCTTCCTTCCCTTCTTTTGACTTTCTTTTTTGAAAGAAGGGAGAAACAACAGTACTAGAAAGACAGCATATAAAGTAATTCCTATCCTTACTTAGATGAGACATAAAAAAATCAAGCTACAAAGCTTGGATAACAAAGTTCCCATGACTGAGGCATAACTACTCTCTAGACAAAGACACTGATATATCTATTTGGGCTCTGGATTATTTAAACAAAACAAAAATTCCCAACAAAACAAGCAAACAAAAAAAAAAGTCCCTCAACTCTTAAAATACATGGCTAATACAATAGTTTTCAAACAACTGAAATGACCCACCAGTCTGCTACACATAGGCTAAGTTGCATCACATAAAATTCAGAAGTACCATTTTAAAATTCAGTACTACAATGATAACCTTTGTTTAGCAACAGAATCTTTTCATTATTTTGAGAAAGGGGTTCGAATTCTCCCTGTGTAAAAGAAGATACATCAAATAAGCCCCTTAGAAACTAAGTAGAAGATCACATTTTAGTGCCTGTGAACTATCCCCCCAAGTCTTCTTCACTTTGAAACTGAAATAAAAAGACCATATCCAGTTTTCATTATATATTACATATCCCAAGTCACACTGACAGACAGGCTTTCATTTTTACAGAAACGGTCAATAGGTAAGAAGCAGTAAAAGTGCACTTTGAAGTCTTTAATGTCCATATGCTTGTGATTCTCAGTCAGGAATCCTCCAGGAACCTTTTTGCTCTGGTTCCTTCAGACATCCTTCCTATTTTAGTAATAAGAAAGGCAAAGTAATCATGAACTCCAATTCTGAAACCAAAGTAATTAGCCTGCACACATGCAAGCCTTTGCCATTTTTCTGAGAGTAAGGTCAAAGGGTAAAGAAAAGTACCACAGGCATTCATATTGGGTAAAAGGAGAAAGACAAAAGAATAAGCATTCCTAAGCCATTTTGTAAGTACTAATTGCAGCATGACTTAAATATCACAAATTAACACCTGTCTACACTCATCCTTTGTACTTACAAAACCAACAAAAATGAAACTCTGCTCAGCTAAGTCTCATACCAATTTGTAATCTTCTAGTTCCTTAGGGTCAATCCCATCAGGATTCCAGATAGAACCATTAAACTCTCCAACAGCAACACATTTTGCTCCAAAACGATGCAAGTATCTCATAGAATGCAAGCCCACGTTACCAAATCCCTATAGGTGGAAAGAGAAAGGGAAAAGCAGTTAACCCTTCAGCTAAAATGATGATTATTGCCAAGGCTTATATAGCTTTGAATAGTTTTAAATAGCTAATCTACTGGCATATCTTGGCATCAGATGATGTGTGTAAGAAAGATGGAAAACGTCTACACGCATTCTATTCCAGTCTGAATATCATTGTAGAAATTCTGCATTGTAGCCAGCAGTGTACGGTTGTGCTATGTTTTTTATACTGGAAATACAGAAAGGAAGCACTAATGCTACTACGAATGCCAAAACTATGATGTTTATTGACATAAGAAAATTACATATATTTCATAACAAACACTGTTCCAGAGGGATTCACGGATTTTTGTATGATGATTCAAAGGTTTGACTAATGTTTTCAAGCCAAGAAATAAACTAAATATTAATTTAATTTGGGTAATGAGGGGTTATAAGTGTAAAACCATCCCACAATGCAAAGCATTAAACAAGAACATCATTAATTCTTCTCATTAAAACATATAAACTAGTAAGAAGCTATGTAATTTCTAATACATTTCTGAAATGGTACTGTACAAAACATATTTCCCAAATTTAAATTCAGATAATCTTGCATTTCATTAGCATGTTTTACATCTTGACAGGTGTAGAAAACCTAATTCCAAACCATTATTCAATATTCTGAAAGGAACACAGGTGGCAGACCAAGAGGTCATACAATCCATGTCAAAAGTTGTAGTAGGATTCTATGCTGGAAAAAACCTGAATATTAACTTCCTGTATAACACAGCTCCAATTATGTTTAGCTGTTCTTATGGCTACGTCTTCAGTCTAAGTTATGCCTAAGCGCCTGTTGGTAGCCCTCTGCCAGGCATGAATATGCCAAAGTGCAGGGAGATGAATGTGCTGATGGGTCTGTGAAGGGCAGAGATGTTTCAGCCCACTGGATAACTAGAAGACAATTTGGACGTTACAATTACTCTACTATATTTAGCCAACAGTGCATTGAAAACAACACAGCGATCTCTCAGATCCTCCATTTAACATGCTGTTTGAAGCCGGACAGAAAAAGATTTCTTTGAAATTTTAAGAATGATAATGCATATTACTGAATACCAAACCCCTCCAAAATTCAACTACATAAATCCTGAGGTCTTATGAACACCAAAGACTTATGTCTTAGGATAAGGTATTGGTTTCTACTTTTCCAACTGCTCATCCCAAAGTGGAACAAAAACATAACTCTCAATTCCTTCTCTCCCTGTTTTATTACAAAACAGTGCAACGAATTGTGTGTAGGCAGAAACAGTGCCACAGCTCATTAAAATGCACGCAATGCCTTAGTTTAAAGAGCTCCTGTAATAGTATTTCACTTTGTTCTTGCAACCTATATTTATAAAGACTGAAGACTTGGGCTTTGTGCCTATAAAGAACAATTGGAAGTTTAGTTTTTTAAGAACAGTTCAAAATAAAGGGCACTTGTGTTGCTTGAAAAGTGTCTTTAAAGTTTGAGAGTAAAGGTTAACTTGGAAGTTGTAAAACCTTAACAGGATTTACTGCTATAGCCCTTTTTAAGAGCAGCTCCACTGGAAGTTTGTTTACTACTTTTTCCCAGCAGTTGAGGAAAAGTTACCTGAACAGCAAATGTTTTATCTCCAAATCCAGGAGTCATTCCTAATATACTCATATATGATGCTTCATTGATGAAATTTTCAATTCCATGGAAGAGACCACGCCCAGTTGCAGATATACGTCCATGGATTCCACCCTGGCTGATGGGTTTACCAGTTACACATGCATGTGCATTAATATCCTGTAAAACAGTAAAGGACTTGTGAGCTGTGGAATTAATCAAAGAACAACTAGAACTAGAAGTTTTGTACACTTTAGAGACAAGGAAGAACGGGAATCATGAGTCAGAACATGTCATAATCTATATACATTTAGTTTGTAAAGATTATTTCCTTCCTCACTTTGTGCGAACACCTCAGAAGTAGCTGTCAAGAAAGTTGTGTAATGTAGTATTCGACATGTTCTGTAATTTTTCATTGTATTAAAGTGTATATGTTCACTTCAGCCTGTACTTAGTTAATTATGGTGGTATTTATATGGTACTGTTAGCAATAAGCAGGCTTGACAAATGAAAAAGCTTTTGGGGTATGCTTCTCAAAATTAGCTCCTATTACAGGCATGATTGTCATCATTTTTCTTGATATTTAATCTTTAAAATGCTCAGACATATCTTGGACTGGTTTTTAATCATCTTTAAAATGCTTAGTGTTCTTTTATACTAAATTCAGTTATTTTGAAGCAACAACACTGGCCAACCATCCTGTTGTCAGAATACAGGGATGCTTGATGTCAGAGGAAAATCTACAATACGAAGGTCATATGGAAAAGTTAGAGAAGTATTTAGTATGTTTATTCAGAAAAGCGACATATAATCAAGCCTCTATCTTTAATTTGGTGGTAATAAAATTAAACTTTCCAAATGCTAGACAGCTAGCTAAGATAAAACAGACTATTCAAAACCAGTGCTAATTTTTCAAATTGAAATTAATAACTTGAACAACTACTTCCAAACTAGACACTGTTTGGGTCTCTCTCTTCTGTCACCACTGGTTCCCATGCTCCCACACCCTGGGAACACAGTCACACAGTTGGCTTGGCCACCAATACAAGTAAAAGTTTAGGGATGAAAGAGAATCCACTGAAATGAGTCTGCCAGCAGCCGGATGGGTTTCTGTTCCACCAACCGCATATTCACTGGGAGGCTCCCTGCTCTCCATTACTTATGCCAAATGCATTTGCATGCCTGTGGCGTGAGTGCAAGATGCTTGGTGAGAGGAAGGAAACGAGCAGACAAAAGTGGAGGCAAAATGACAGGAGATACTTAGAGCCTTAATGGAAATGAAAACTATTTATTGTTTGAAAATGACGGTGAGTTCACATATAAAGCCAAAGATAACCCCTCTTTAAAAACAATAAAAATGATGCTGGGCTTGCCACAAAATTCCTAATTCTGTTTCCCAAAATATGGCTGCATTGCTTTCATTAAGCTGTATGCTCCCTCTGGTGGTGTATCAACTATAAACAACATCTGTGGCGGTGTTCTGCTAGAACAATTTGTCCTGGTGTTTTGATGTTATTTTTAGGTTTTCATTCTGTTTCAGACTTAAACTGTGTTTTAGCCTTCATGAATTCACAAAGGAGGAAGTATCTTTTATAAATACTTGAAGAAATACAGCCTCCCGCCATACAGAATTTGTATTTATTAAAGTACCTTCACATGTCCCAAGTCAGTTGGATGTGTCAGAAAGTACAATGGAGTGGAAAGCATGAATTTAATCAAAAACTTCAGCTATATATAATTCAGTGATCCAGCAACTTAAGGTGGATTTTCTAGAACAGTTAACATGGTAGTTATTAAAGACTTGCATGGTTTGGCAGGGAAACAGAGCATGAGGTGAGGGCAGGTCTGGGTCCTCTTAAAGTCACATATATGAACCACAGTTAAAGTCCTAAAAACTTTGGTATTAAGATTTCACACATCTTGGGTGAAAAAGAAAGACCATGGCTTTTAATGAGAAGCTTGTAAAAAGGCTCATGACTAGCATTAAAGACCTCTATTAGAACCTAGTTGGCAAAATTGTAACACTGAACTTTTGCTTGTTTATTAACTTCTTTCTATGCTGCACTAATACTCTCCTTGTCTCTCAAGCTTCCTGGATCTGCATATTAGGTTTCAAGCAGACCTCTCCCATCTGTTTATATCTCTTATTTGACTTATCTTTTCCACTTCAACCTCCCTGAACACATCTGTATTCAACCACACTGACTCACCAGGTCTGTAGATTTCTCAGAAAGATCAACCCAGAACCACACATCCGCTCACTCACTCCCCCCTCTTCCTCCCCTTGCTCCCGAAGGGATGGGGTGGAGAATCAAAAGAA
>JAVHNF010086145.1:9047-20818 GCA_034783455.1 Micropsitta finschii
CCCCACCTGGACATGTTCCCATGTAACCTGCTGCAGGTGACACTTGTTGCTGATTCCAGAGGTATGTTTATTACCTCTTATTATAACCAAATTATGCCTTTCTATTTATCTCTGAATCATTAAAACCCAGTCCTACAAAGTAATAAACATCCTCTCTTCACTTTGCAATGAACAGTGCATAAAATGATGGCTTTTTGACTTTGCAATTTGATATATAAGCTTGGAGAACTATAAGAGTTGCCACACATCTCCCAGATGCCTGGTCCTACCTCAGTGATTTCCCCTGTCATTTTTTTACTTCAGTTTCAGTACTGTAATTCAGCAGCATTTTGAAAATTCATGTTTGGGAAGTTAAAATGCAAATGAATGCCAAAATTCAGTCTGAATTTACTTTGACACCATTTGTTAATTTTTATATGTAGTTTAAAAAAACTCTTGGGTCCATCCTTCGTCTTAAGTGACCAGGATATGCAGAGGGCAGTAGTGAGTCTTGGGGGCTGAACTAGATTTTGGATCTTGATCATTATTTTATACCTGTTGTACAGAGCTATCAAATAAATGCCCATGAATTCACATCGATATAAATATGAGACTGTTCTTTTAAAATATTTCTGTGTGTTTTGAATGCTGTTACTGACTTGATAAATGAAATCTAATTTGTTTCTAGTACTGACTTCTTATGAAAAAGAAAAAATTCTGGTTTGCTTTTGTTAAAAATATCTAAACCTTCACTGAATAACAGCTGTTACAAAACTCCTTTGATTTTACATTTTTCCTTTCACAGTGTGTGACTCAGTACTCTATTTCACAGGGCAATGCTCTGCTGAAAGCTGTCATTCTAAGAAGCAGTGTGATAGTTGTCTATGATACCCAAAGAAGAATGAATAATATATACATATCTTACTTTTAACTTGTCCTTAACACTTTGACTTTCCTGGCTATAGGAGCTAGTAAAAAGAGAATCAGCATAAGGGGAAGCCTATCGCCTGCTGGGTGGCCAAACTGCATGAAATCTCATGCTCCATTAATGATGCTTCTCATACCAGCTGGTCAATGGATCAT
This sequence comes from Micropsitta finschii, assembly GCA_034783455.1. Taxonomy (NCBI): domain Eukaryota; kingdom Metazoa; phylum Chordata; class Aves; order Psittaciformes; family Psittacidae; genus Micropsitta; species Micropsitta finschii. Next base: position 10,110 of record JAVHNF010086145.1, read on the forward strand.
GAAAATGAATCAGAAGTACAACAGGGATTTATTTTTTTTTCTGGTTGTTACAGTCATAAACAATTACGAACTGTTGGCTCCTGCTTTTTCAATATGCAATGATTTCATTGCTTTGCTTCAGCCATAAAAGAAACATGACGTAATGTTTAAAGCTGAGGGAGTGGGGAAGGCACTACCAATTTATTTAATCAACAGTTTTCTTACTTTGGCAAGATACTTACCCTGCCTGAGCTTCGTTTTCTAATGTAGACACGACATTTTGTATCCTAATGCAACAGCAAAATTCTTCCAGTCATACCCCACTGCAAAATTTTCACATCCCCTCAAACATAAGACAATGGTTTACAGTGTGTCTCTGTGGTTTTCTAGTTCAAAGGAAAGGAAACAGAGGCTTTAAAGGATCCAGGGTTTTGAAGGAGAGTGCTTATCACCTGCTGAAAATCTGATTTTTCAAGTATATTGAAGTCATCACCTTCAGGGTCTGGTCACTCTCTGGTTACCTTTGAAACCTTTGAATTTAAGAGTCTATTGACAGAATGCATCATGCGATGAACAGATCTACTATCAGTCCTTATTCAGGACTCAATTCCTCTGTACCGAGGACTCGGTTCCTGTGCTGTACATTCTATGGCATAACTGCAGTCCAGGGGAAGGTTTTCTTCATAGCCCTCTTGTGCAAAAAAATCCCCCAGCACTGACAGAAGATGAAGGAAATATCATTTTCTCATTTCTACTCTATGTGCCTGTATGAAAGTATGTTTGACCATATGTCAGAACTTAATTACTAAAGAACATTTCCTCACTGCCATTCCATTTGTCATTGAAAGGCACAAGCTGCCAAACCACGGCAAACCTATACCATTTATGTTTGTCTTAAGTGTGAACAAAAATTCTGGAAACTGGGAAGGCAAATCTTAATAAAAAGCAATGCATTAATACAAACATATAAATATAGGACTTCCTTACATATCTTAAACTTTTTATCTTTCCTTCAGCCCTTGACTGATGTTCTGAAACAGAACTATGCCCTTGTCAGTTGTGTGTCCAGATTTGAGTTAGTTGTCTTCCAATATTGACTGTCTCCCAGTAGCTCAACATTTCTGATGAGTTTGGCTTCTCCAGACAAGAAGCATCTGGGGAAACTGGAGCTTTCCTCTGGGGCATCAGCCTCTTCTTTTCTATAACTAGTCAGGGCAGCTATACACATAACCCTCCTCTTTCTGTTGCCCCACCTGTTCAACTGCAGGAATGACACTGTGTTTACTTTCTGATGGTACAGGACTTTCAGAAAGTAGGAAATCATACCAGATTAAGGCTTTCATAGTAACAGTGAGCATGTGTCCAGTCAAACAGTGTGAAGCACAGCCTGGGAAAGGGCTGAGCGCTGAACATCGTCATATGTATTGGCCTCCTAGTAGTTTGTTCAGTGATAATCTATCATTTAAAACTGGTCTGCCATGCAGATCAGTGGAAAACAAAATAAGTTCTCACATTCAAAAGGGTTAAGTCACTAAAAAAGGGATTTTACCATGTTTGGGCAGAGGTTGTTTTCACTTTCTGGGAAAAGGAGAGAAGAATAAATTTAATTATGTTTTAAACATCCACCAATTCATTCTGTCTTTTTTAATTTTTAATCTTTTTTCAGAGCTTCTTTTAGTGTTCACAATTCAGTTCTACTTAATCCTCTAGACTCTGGTGAATTGAATTTTAGGAGTAGGACTTACAGTTTCAGATAGTACAAGATTTTCTTGTCTGAAATCAGCAAAGGAAATATGCCTGCCAGAAAAGAAAGAACAGCTTTTACTCCCATTTGTTTTGCTTAACTCCAGTAATGTATATCTAAAGATGATAAAAAGCAATCTATGCTATTGTTCTTTTCTTCCCTTTCTGCATTCTTAGCCCTAAAATAAACATTATATCTTGTCTACTGGGGTTAAACGTTTATCGGTCTACTTTGTGTTTGGATTAACGTAGATGTATTTTTTTTTTCTTTTTGGTTTGGTTTGGTTTGGGGAGATGTGCAGACTGCTGTTTTGATTCATCCTTTTCCTCTGTACACTGTCAAAGCCTGAATCTTATCGTTTACCTTCCATATTAAAGTTACAGCTTTTCAGCCTAGCAATCAAATACTTGAATGAACATACAGCATACTTGTCTGTCTTATATGAAATATAAAAGGCTATGTAACTGTAGGCCAAGCATATCTTTCACACTTTTAATTCTTATCAGCAACTACAGATCTTTATAAGGCTGAGTTCTGCACTTGGAATCACATAACTGAAAATGAAAGCGACAGCTTAATGTACTTTTCTCTTTTACTGTGAATGAAGAAAATAACTGCCAATATACTTCAAAGAAACCCATTGTCAAAGATTATTTTTTGTGTGTCCAGCTGGTAAGGAAAAGAAAATCCACCTTTTAACTTTGAGATTACCGCTTCCCTCTGCTCTTTTGTTAACCTTAGGACACCATGAAGATACAGTTAAGGAAGAAATCTTTGTAATGAAGCAGCTCCAGTAATTTCTTTGGGCAGAGGTAACATTTTCAAACACATCTAAATTATCTAGAAATGAAAGAGATTTTCACTTTCATTAACAGACTTAAAGGTAAGGGAAGCTTGCAAATGTGATTTAGACACCTAGAGCAGCTATAGAATTCTCAAAGGCTCAAGGGATTAAAACTTCTGAGGCTCTCAGTATTCAAACCACTATTGGAGTGCTTCTAAAGAATTTACCTTTTTTCTCCTAGCATTATTTAGGTATATTTAAGATATTGTTCTACATTGTTCGTTATTTCTGAGAATTGTGGTCTTTTTACTTTTGCACACATTTCCTATCAAATGAAGAGAAAAACATGATTTTAGCTTTTCATGAGTGCTTCTTCCTAATTAAAAATAAGTGTTAATGTAGAATATTACTGGTATTTAACAATTTAAACAGCTGCGATGTTATTTTTAGAATACTGAAAACATGAGCAAGTCAATTATGACTGTTCTGACACTTCACTGTCAGTGTCTTGGAGTTTTGTGTGACCAGTCCTTAATTTGACAACCAAGTCTGTATTTAATGCGTTCAAATGATCTTGGAACGGTGTTTTTGAGTGTTTTCACCACTATAATAGGGCTTTGAATATTTCAGACCTTAGCAAATCAACTTATGTGCACAGCTGCTCAAATGTGGATATTAAAATCCTGTCAGATGATTCCATGTCAAGGTTGAGAGATATTGAATTGTTTTTTTCTAGAAAGGTAGTGAGAAATTAACCAAATAACATTAACTGAATAATTGTAATTAAACTTTATTACGTTAGCAGTATTAAATCATTGCTTTCCTATTTTTGGCAGTATTATTTTCCTCAGAAATTATTTTTAAACTGAGTTTGGATACTGAATCAATCATGCTGTGATAATAGTCTAAGAAACATGTTGTTTATTTCCAAATATAACACTCACCGAGTACACTGTTCTAGTAACATCTCTGCCAGTGTTACTTCTAGTTAGAACTCTAATGTTTTGACAGTCTTAGTATTTTGTGCTGTAACTGGTATTGCTACTGCCATTCGGTATGAAGGGCACTCCATATGACTCATTATTGCCATCTTTATTAAACAATGACATTAATGAACAATAAACTTTAAATCTTTACTATTTTGTGTATATCAGGAAATGAATTTGTATGGTAAAAGCTGCTCTTGGTGTTTTCTCCCAGCAGGTGGTCCTTGCAGTGTCGTTTTAAAGTGAAATGCTGATTTAAAACTTTTTAAAGCTTTTTTTCTCCATTTCTCATCAAAATTTCTTAACATGCAATTTTAATCACTCCACAAAATCAACATGATATGATGATAATTTAGTGAATGAGACCATAAGTGTTATGGACATATTCTGAGCTGGTGTAAATTATCCTAGCTCCACTTGCTTCTATAGAGCTAGACAAATTAAAAACTAACCTCAATTTCTCACTAGCCTCTATTTGGAAAAGTCTAAAAGAACTCATTTAAACACTTTGCTGAATCAGACTAAACTACTGAATCACGACTTCTGTGTAAGGAATAAAAACTTCAGGAATTACCATCTTTCAAACAGGACATGTTGAAATAGCTACATTCATAAATAGCAAGGTGACCACCCTACACAGACCATCTGTGGACAGAGCAATTAATGAAAACTTGTGATCTGTGCTCGGTTATGAACTATGGTTGCATACCCTTAAAAGAACATTACATTTCCAGACTTGAATAATGAGTCCATAGTTTAGATTACAGTCAAAACTTTGAGTTTTACCCAACAGCTGGATAAGTAGGATGGTCAATGGCAAGTACATCATAACATTTTAGTTCCTCCAGAGATGCACTCAGTAAACCAGAAATAGTGCTAAGCCAGTAAAATCTCATTGAAATAAAAATGTTGACAACATCAGAAATAATGGTAACTAATAGCAAATGGTAATTGCTATTATTAATGTGATATACAAGGCAAGAATACCCACAGTTTATCCGGGACTAGTTCAGAGAGATTTGTTTGAAAACACACCTTCTGTAAACACCACAGGAAAAAAACCTAAAAAATCTCACATATATATGGAATGTTTTAGTCAAAGTTGGTCCATGCATTATGACAGGGTTATACAGGATTTCCTACACTGTAGAGGAAAATGAATATGGTGTTCAACAGAGTGAATGATACAGTATGATGATTAACTTGTCTGATTGTCCTGTTTACAAGCATCCCCCACTTCTTATATTCTCATCTGCTCTTAAGTAATTCAGAATAACTAACAGTAATATTTGTTCTTACTTCACTTACACCTGCCCTGTTAAGAAGTGTTTTTTTTCTTAGATGCTATATTTTTGCTGCCTGCTTTATTGCTTTTTTGTCATTCAGAATTTAGGCATGACAGACACTATTAAAGCTGTCCTATTATTTATCTCTGTCACTGGCATAATGGCAACTTTAATGAAAAAAAAAAAAGGATAAAAACTTGGACACTGATAATTACTCCAATCACATTTAACACACAATGCAATATAATTCAGTGCATCTTTATACTGTGTCCTTCATGTATTCACATCACAGTGAGAAATACACAGAGCTGTCAAAAGCATAAGTCAAGCTGAATGAATGGGGTTTTAATTTTGACTGGAAAATACAGTCAACCCACTGCTCATGATCTCATGCAGAAGGACACTGCAAAGGCATGAAGTAGTGGAAAGTCTTTAAACTAGTTGAATCAAACTGGTTAGGAGGAAAAGATTTGAAGATGAAGCAACATTAACACTACATAATGAGAATAGGCTGTATGAATCTGCAGTACAGTGAATATAAATAGATATGACCAAAAATGGGACAAAAAGATATCCAAGGCCAAGTTAATGAAATAGCTTAAATGCCCAAGATGAAATTTTGGGATGTTTAGGAAAACCTGGATAGAAGCTGGTTACATTAATTAATATGTGGAAGCTGAACCAGAATTGAATCCAAATGACAGAGGCTTGAATAATGGGGCTTGTATCTGTATGAAAAATGACAAAAAATTACTGATGTGGGGAAGAATAAAGAAAAAAAATTGCTTATAATTTAGTACTTGGTAGGGCCAAATCTTGGTTTTATTTATATTTGCAGTTGTCAGATCTACAGGTTGTATACAACTTCCCTGATGTTTAAGGTAATAGGGAATTCCATCTTTGTTACTTCTGTGTTCCTTTTATGTACTTCATCTTCTTGCAGGATTTCAGAATTCTAGTACAGGCAACAGATTTTAGTTCCATTTTGATCAGGCTGCTTTATACAGTGCTTTTGTTCAATGGATTAAAATCTGGCCCCATTAAAATTAATGATAAATTGGACCCTAACTTCTGAGCATACAGATTTTATTCATAATATTCTCAACAGTATAAGCTTAAATTTAATTCTCTCATTAGCAATGGATGAACCACCACAGGCTATGTGATTTGCTTCAGATAAACATCACAAAAATTTGGCTGCTTCTCTAACTATCCATATTAATTGGCAAATGTGTAGGAAATCTCATGAGAACTGACTCTCAGGAAATTTCTAGCAATTAACACATCTGTTTTAAGTTAGAGGAGCTATCAGAATTTTGGCAGTTGTGTGACATTATTTGTCAGAATCCAGAAGAATGAAAGCCATACAAACATTTATTTTAGAAGGAAAATATTGAGAATAAATTTTTAAAGACAAAATTAATCTTTGTATCACTGAGATAGTCAGATATTCACAGTGGCTTTTCAGGCTTCTGAGTAGATTTGCTTAAAGCTCGTAAAAGCTACAGAAAAAAATTTTCCACAAATTCGAAGTTTATTTGTTTTTTTCTTTTTTGCCCTGGATGGTTCAACAATTATTTATTCAAGTCCACAGGCTTAAAATAAATTTCACACAGAATTAAATCATACATTTTTTACTGTTTTACTACCGCAAATGGTCCAGGAGATGGTGAATATCTATCTCCTGAAACTCACAATGCAACCTTTTGCAGACATTTGGGAGGATGCCTATCTAGAACTATACACTGCAAAAAAATGCTGATAAATGCCGATGTCAGAGCCATCTAAAAACTATGAGTACATCTAAATACCCCAAAATAGTTTAAATTAAGTTTAAATTGAAAATACCTTCATATAGGTTCAGATGGTTGAACACTGGTGTAGATTGTCTAGAATATTTGGGGATATTTGTCAGTAGTTGTCATGGTTTAAGCCCATCCGGCAACACAGAACAATGCAGCTGCTCTCTCACTTCCCCCTTACTCCCCCTGCTCCCGGAGGGATGGGGAGGAGAATCAAAAGAATGTAACTCCCACGGGTTGAGATAAGAACAGTCCAGTAACTAAGGTATAACACAAAACCACTACTGCTACCACCAATAATAATAACGATAAGGAAAATGACAAGGGAAGAGAATACAACTGCTTGTGCATCCTCCAATTATACCTAGCGTAAATAAAAGCAGCATAAAGTATTTTTCAGTTTTGGATGAAACAAAAGTGAACCAACCCATAAATAAAAGTTTTTATGTAAGAAACACTGAAGCTCAGCAGCCCTTTTGTGCTGCAAGACCTACAATAATTTTCAAGTCCTTATTCAGTAACTGTCACATAGCACGAATCCCTTTCATTAACTGATAAAGCCAGATTTAACACTGCTGAGACTCCATCTGGAAAACATCTGAATTCTCTCAGACTTACATACTAGCTAGCAAAAGCTCTTTGCAAGGTTCTTAAACTCATTCTGAATTGCTGTTACACATTCACACATTAAACTTTTTTGTACCAATGGAATTAATTCTAAAGTAAAAATAGCCTTTTGTAGAGCTATCATTTAATCTTTATAAAACAAATGAAGTAATTTAATTAATTTAAAATTAACTAACTAGAAAAACATGCTACTCTGACAACTTGATGTGTACCCAATATGTAATTACAGACATGAGTACTGGCTGAACCAAGTTGAACAAGGACCAAGTTCTCTGTCTCATTTACAAAGTCTCTCGATATGCATAAAATTGATAAAATCTGTGCAATGAAAGAAAGGAGGACATGACAGGAAATATATTGAAGGAAAATACATATCACTCCTTTTGAAATTATTTAAAGCAAAATACAGATCAGAATCTCTAAATAGCAAGGTAAGAAAACTTTACTGAAAGACAGAAAAATTCTGGAAGTGTTGAAATGGAAGAAAAAGAATACTGTGTTCAATGAAGACACAAACAGGCAAGCAAAAAAATAAATACATTGCAGGCTCTGAGGAACCACTTGCAAATGTGTACAGGGTGAAAAGGGGAGAGATGGATCCTGCATCTCAAGCCTAATATAGCTTGTCTTTCAAACTTCAGAATTAGGAAGCTTTTCAACCAAAAAAAAGAAATTAAAAAGATAAATAAGAAGAAGAAAATCAAAAGGGCTGATAGTAGGGATGGTCGCTGCAGAAAGCTCAGCTAAATTATTTTTCTGTTTTCTTTTCACAAATGGGAAAGCCTTTATGGCACTCTTGTTCACCTAATTGACTCAAGGCTGACTGTCCAAAGAACTGAACTACTGGTTGAATGCTGAACAGGGTGAAGCAGCCAGTGTTCTGTAACCACAGAGTTTATCTATTGCCCAAGGTTCCACAGAACCAGAAGATGTCTCTGGTTAACTCTATGTCAAGTTTTACAGAGCTTTCAGGGTCAGTTAGAGGACTACAGAAAGAAGAAGAGCATTAACTAACGTACTAAGAATTGGGCTTTCTGATTTTTCCAAGGTGCACATGGGTGCTGGTTTCCATTCTAACTGTTACCTCAGGATTTGAGATTGGTTGGTCACAGGTTACAAATTTTCATATGATATCATCAGCAGAGAACTTTGTGGGTGAGGAGATCGGCTGCAGTAATGGGATACAACTCACAACAGGATTTATGTAAAATAAAGATGTCATTATGTACAAAGGAACAGCGATGATCTGACAGCAGTCCTTGTAAATAGCACGTATTTGTTAGAGAAATTCATAAGGAATTAGCAAAAAAGTCTCCATGTGCTCGGGAGAGTTCTGAAATTGGTTTGCCCTCCAGTATCTTCAAACAAATGTGTCAGGTACAGTTTGAATACATACAGAATGACATGGCATGACCTTTTATTCAGGAAATTTAGTACTCATCTTGCACTAAACCAGGGAGTGCTTTTCCCATTTTAAGACTCCGATATTTCCTGATTGATACCCTTATCAAAATATTAAGGAAATTCGTGCTTTAGACGGAGTGCTTTTCCCATTTCAAGACTCCAGTATTTCCTGATTGATACCCTTATCAAAATATTAAGGAAACTCTGAACATAATGGAGATGGTGCATTTGAATTGAGAATTACTCAGTAAATGCTGGTCATCCCCTATCATCTAACCTGGGGGCTATTTGTATTGTCCTGTACTCAAGCCAGGAGGACCTTCTCTGGCAGTCCATTGTTAAAGATGATGCAAACAGGTGGCCATATTTACCAGTATTAAGAGTTCAGTGATTTTTCATTGAGTGTCTCTGATGGGATCAGAATCTTGGTTACAACTCCATGTTTGGTTGTTCTTTTTTGTTGGATTTTTGGGGTTTGTTTGTTTGTTTCAGAGGTGTTTGTTTGTTTGGTTTGGTTTGTTTTTCTTTTAGCTTAGATTTCTGTGGGCATTTCATAATCTTCTGTTAGGAACTGAAAATGCCTTGTAAATTTACAGCTGACTTCAGTTTGTATCATTGAGGCTGTAGTGTTTTGCTAGGGAGCTGGCAGATACCTCCATTTCTGTTCAGTCATAGGTTATGAACGATAAAAGTCCCTGCTAGCTCTGAGCTGATCAGTTTGAAAAGAATGTGAAAGCCATGGTCTAGTTCTGCTAATGCCTCCTGCCCAAGTTCAGGCATCAGTTGACCTCAGCATGGACAGACAAAAAAACACAGATCCTTAGGAAATAGGGAAGTTATTTTGGAGAAGCTTTTTTCTCTCTTGTGCTGTTTCTCTGAGCATCCACTGTAGATGTAGAGCAGCACTGTAGAGCTAGGACACTGTTCTAGAGGCACCTTTGGGCTGACCTATATGACTGTTCTGATGTTCAGTTCTTGATGGAGAATCTTTCCCTTACGCATTCCAAATTTCAGCTATTCTTTCTGAGTTGGAAGTAGTAACAGCACATCATTCCCTCTAGAAATTATAGTACCGGACTGCAAGATATCATTACATCTGTTCTCTTTGTTACCTAATTCAGCTGTTAATAAGGAATATTCCAGAAAGCCTGAAAGATAAATCCCCTAATGGAAGAACTGGGAGAAATCTAGATGGTGAATACATCTGTTATTACATTGAGACCAGTTTATGGCTTATCTTTACCTCACATTGTCTTTTGTCACACTTGATAGTGCAAAATGAGAGAATCATTTGAAACATCAAGAAATTTGTCCCTCCTTTTTTTTCCTCTCTTTTGGGGAGGTAAGGAATTGAACTAATTCAGAGTAATGGAAGATTGTAGACAAGATGAGGCCATTCAGTCCTAAGTGCTTTCAGCTATCTCTTAGCTAGCCTCATCAGGAAGGTTGCAAAGTAAAAATGCATGTGGTCTTCTGAGAACAGATACTCAGTCACTTCCACTCTTCAGAAGGAGAGAGGCTAGAGTCTTATTTAAGACCATCTGCGTTGCCCAGACATTAGTTTGTGGTTTTGCACTTTGAATATAGCTGTTCTATTTTAGACATCACCTGGACAGCAGACACCACCTTGGCTGTTGATGGTATTAAAGTAAGAGCTTATCCTTGGCCTCTGCACCCAACATCCTTAATATGCCTCTCTGTTTGTCCTGATTGCAAAAGGTATTGATGCAGGATCATTTGCCTTAACCTGTGAACACCTTAGTCCAAAAATAGTGAAGTTTCTCACTGTTATGGGCTTTGAAGTCAGTACAGCATAGTCCTCTTTCACCTTTACTCAAAGTGCCTAGTTCACAGAGGCTATCTTTACAGCATTGCTACTATTGAACACGTACTGTTCCAGGACAAAATATTCAATATGCTGAGCATGAGTTTGTTGTCTACACACACTCTGCAGGGGATTAGCTATGGTTTCATATTTGCAGCTCTACTGTGCCTCTTGCACCTAAACCCCTCACTCAGGTTGACTAGCTGCCTTTGCGGGAGTGACTTGATCCGAGATGTGGAGCCTACATAACATTAATTACAGTGCCTTGGGCA
>JAVHNF010086150.1:0-22465 GCA_034783455.1 Micropsitta finschii
AAATATATTACATTTATATATTATATTATAAAGTTATATATATAATATAATATTATATTATAGAGTATATCATTTGGTATACTAAGAGGAGTTAAGCACTGTAAATGGGATCTAAGGTATCGTGCACCTCCAGCCTAATAACTACCTAAGCTATTCAATAGGAAATGCCGAAGAGATCATCATACACATTGCATTTCCCTGGGCCCTGGCTCCCCTGGTATAAGTTTCTATACCTGAAATCATCTTCTAGGTTCTGACAGCTACATTGCCCCTTCTGAAACACAGGTGGGGGATGAGGGGGAGGCAGAGAAGTCTCAATTTTCAGGTGACTGTTCAACACATTAAATCACTGTTTAAAAATAGGTGGGAAACACACTTGTATCATTGAATGAGCATGATCACAGATACTGTGCTTTTTGTAGGGCTCACTGATAGAGACTAAGGAATGTAGAGAGATCATCTTCTGTAAGGCTTTTCATGCCTTATGTCTGAGAAGGGGTTGAGACCCACAGCTTTTCCAGCATTTCTGAGTGGAGACAAGCCTGTTCTTTGGGATGCTGGAGAGCTGCACAGATGGCATAAATTAGGCACAAATAGACTTTCCTGTTTAAAGGTACAGAAAGAAGTATTAAAGATTTCAATCTTAAATATAAGCAATCACGTTGCATACAAGTCTTTTACTTTCTTCTGTGAAGCTGGACATCAATCTCTACAATGCTACAGCTTCACATTGGAAAATCCTGATTCAACCAAACTGAAATGCTCCAGAGGAATTAATTGGTGACCTTGCCTGACAGACCAAAATAAATCTGGAAGGCAGGTTTCCCTCTTTGCCAAGTCCTCAGATCCCCAGCTGCATCCATACAGATTACACAGCTCCCTGGGCTGGGTAAGGTTGCCAGCTCCAAGTCCAGCAACCAGCCAGCTCCCCCACTCTGCCTCCTGCCTTCAGCTTGGCTCTGCAGGCTCCCAAGCATGGCGAAGGCCAGCTGGTTAGCACCAGGCAGACAAGGAACCTGGCATTCCCCACACCTTTTGGCCAGCTGGTGGATTGACAAAATGGATTGCTCCACTCATGAGAAATGCTGGGATGCCGACATCTCCCTCCTGCACAGAGTGAAACGCACTGTGACAGCCTGAAACTCCAGAGAGATGTTGTTCCTTTTTGCAGCTTATACAGGCTGTTCTCTGCTTCACTTTCTTCACTCATGCAGAGGACAGTGGAGATTTTCAGGTGTGCTGTGATGAAGTTACTTCGTTTATATTTTTTAAAGGATCTGAAGCATAAAGCACTAAGGTTTTGTACATCGTTCACCATCCCATTCCAGCTTTCTCTTGATGGGTAGGCTCAGACTAGCTGAATTAAGGGTCGAGGTTTAAGCTACGGGCACAGTCAAAGCTCTGTGCTCTGTGTGCTACTCAGTCCTATCACATCTGCAGCTTTACATGAACACCTACAGAGAGAATCCTGGCCTAGCCAAGGCAGAGTCATAGCTCAGACTATAGTATTGATTTATATCATGTCAATATAAATATATATGAGAAGGATTTCTCATTTCTGTTAAAGCTTCTACTACCAATTCTAAGTCTAAACCCTTTATGGTACAAATATTTGAATGTCACCTTCACTCAACTGCTACATGTCTTCAGCATGGCACTGAAGAGTGATTGAAAGGTATACATTTTTTGCTGCTCTTGAACTCTTGCCTTATCATTAGCATCCTTTTGGACAACATTGCTTCCTTAAAAGTGTCATTTAAAAGTTGGGTTTTTTTTAGTTATTTATGTATGCAACTGATTTGGTTTGAGATTAGGAAATCAGGACTGTATGCCTGAACTGCCCCATATATAATGAGAATGTAAATATTGTCTCTAATTGTGTCCAACCCTTTACCATTGCTCCAGTCAGTGAGTCCTCTTTTAACTGCAGATCCCTATCAAACACAAGACAAGCACTGCATTGCCACAACAGCTTATATCTGCATAACCTCCAACAACCACTGTGCTGTAGACAATGTGAGATTTTCACCACTGAAAGTTGTAAATGTATTTGTTTAGCCAAGCTGCCAAAAGATATATTTCACATTTTAGCTCGGCAAGTCCTTGATCCAATAAGGCTCTCATTACATTTCCAGTGTTCCACAAGCACTTCATCATTAAGGCAATCAAAATGGTAAAAACTAGTACATTTTTTAAACCTAAAGACTTTGAGTCAGTGGGTGTTTGGAATACAGATGAAATGGGTTCACCCAGGGTTGGCCCTCTCAGGAAAACACCTGATAATTTCCATGTTACATCATCCTTGAATTTCAATCATTTCCTCAATGGCTGCACTAAAGCACTGAAATCATTGAACCCTACCATTTTCTTCCACATCAACATGCACACTAGGGGAAAAAAAAAAAGTTTCTTTTGCTGATAAAATGTTGGTAGATCTTCTAAAACAGTGCATGAAAAATAAATACCTGCTATAGTCTGCCATACTATTGCAATGACTCGAGTCTGAAAACTGCAATAATTTTTCTGAATGACAGACTGAGAGGTTGCTTACTTGGTTATCACACAGCAATTACACAGCTACTGTGTTTCATTACTTACTTCCTTCCTAGAAAGATTTCCTTCATTAGAGGTATCCTACTTCAAGTTCTTTTTGCCTGAATTCTTCATTATACTATTTGTAGTGCTTATTTTTCCCTTGTTAGGCAGAAAGCAGGGTCGCAATGAAAGCACTACATAATCAAGTGTATCTCAACAAGCTGAACAGACTTCTACAGCAAACCCCCAGGAAAACTAACTGCAGCCTCCTCTGCTCCTACCAGCTGCTGCTGTGCTTATGTTCTAGATAAGAGACTTGATCTCCTCTACAGCCTTGCCTTTGAGAGAATGGAGCAGCAGGAAAGTAGGTTTACTCACACTTCACCCTGACCTTTAGGTGAGAAGTCTTCCCTGTAGAGTTATATGCTCACAGTAGACCCTGATAAATAGACCGAACAGAGTTAAATAAAATCCATTAGCTATGTTGTCTGTAGAGGGCCCTTCTTTGGCTCCTGGGGGTCCATCATTTGCAAACTGGCTGCCACTAGAGGGCAAACGTGATCAAGCCATTTAACGAAGAGAAATCTCTACATTAATGTATAATCCGTTTTAATTAAGGCTTGTTGTGTGAGAAGAAGCCTCTTTGTCTAGCTGTACCTTTAGAAAGGATACAGTAATGGTATCTTTTTTCCAGGCATAGCAATCTCAGACACACTAAAATTATTCACAGCTGTAGCTGTGCCAACATGCATTGCCACTTCATTGCATGTGTCCCTAAGAAGTTTATAAATATGCAAGTCAAACACTCTTCTCAAAGAAATAAAAATCTGGTAAACATCTTGACATGATTCAAATCAATACAAGCGAAAACAAACCAGATACATTTCACCTTGTGAAAAAGAATTGTTCTGAAAAATACATTCACAGCAACCAGTCAGATGGTTTCCAGAAAATTGTTGAGATCCCACTTCAGGAATCTCCTATTAAAAGAGGAGGTGATACAGTGAAACATCCAGACTGGCTCCCTCTACAAGGCACCTGCCTGGCTTTCATTTCATTCTGAAAGAGCACTTTGGCAGTTCAAATGTCATTCAATAGCTCTTCATAACAGCTTTAAGGTCTGTTTCTGGAGATAGTCATCACATAATATGGGCATTTAGCTATTCAAAGTTAGGATACAGGGGTAGTTTCTAGTGTAACAAAGTGAAATGAAGATAGTAAAGAACATACATAATGTGTAGGAATAACTCAATATATAATTTAAAGTATGAGGAGGAAATAATATTTTTTGATCATTTCTTGAAAGGTTTGTGCAGGTTTTTTCCTAATGAGATTATGGGTTTGTAAAGATTCTGCAGTTGTACAAGCCTGCAGAACTGGCATCAAAGCTCAGAATCTGGCTTGTCTGTTCTCCTCTCGATATAAGCAAGGCAAAATTTTTCATCAAAGAGAGGTTCAGCTTCATAAATGCAATGAGATGCCATTCCACTGGTGTGTCTGGAGTTGCATCTGCCTCTGGTAGCAGGAATTATGAAACCCCCCAGCACCAGAATTTTGTAAGGATTAGCCCAGCAACCACATAAAATATCAAAAGCTACAGGAAATTTTCAGCATTTTCCTTTAGTTCCTCAGAATGGAAATTGTCAAAGTAGCTGTCTGCTAAACATATCATCTTCCTTACTATAGAAAGAAGGATGTCAACACTACATGTCAATTCCAACCCTGAGATATATTTTTTAATGGGCAGGATCTGACTTAGACAGACCCCAAATCTCTCTGCAATTACCTGCATCTGTAGGAAAGGCACAAAAGAATTTATCTTAAAGAGCTCTCAAACTATTTTCCAGTCTTGATTTTTGTGGCAGAAGCAAAGTAAAAATCTTAGGAAAATATTTTCAAAGGCATTGTTTGAGGAGATTGTAAGTTTTAGTTGTTCCCTTGCCTTCACACCAGGAATAGTTTGGATAGCAATGGTTTCCTCTCAGCCACCACCTGTCCTGGATGTCTGGTGACCCTTCTCCCATGAGCTCTACCTAGCCTTCTGTCAGCACCCAGCCATCATGTCACACAATGGCTTTCAGGAAAGAACATACTCAGAAGTGGGCCGGTGCCACCAGAACTATTCATAAACAGATACAGCCTATTACCTTCAGAAAAAAGCATCTGAGATGATGTCAGTTGAAACAACCATGTATCTCTATACTATTCCTTAGGCAGAGGCCTTTCAAATATAGGAAGGGAGGGCACAGAAATACAAGCACATTAAGAGACAGCTGGACACTTTCAAGATGTTTCAGCTTATCAAATATGCCAGCAGTCTCCTGACACAGCTATCGAGGGACATGCCATGGAAGCGGGTACAGACACCACTTCCTGAAGCCAACATTCACATGGGAACAAACGGCAAATGAATTCATTCCTGCCAACACAGGCTATCATATTTTCCCTGCTAGTCTTTCTGCCTGTTCAAAAGCATATTGCACACCAGCAGTAATGCAACCTAAAGACTAAAGCCTGCAACAAAATCTCTAGCTTCCAGGAGCCCTTTCTGCAGGTAAAGGGAAGTCCTGTCAGCCAGGTGTGAGAATCACCACGTTTCATAGCTGGTTTCTCAGGTTCATTTTTCACATCCCACTGCTCATGGTCACTTCAGAGCTGTATCCAGCTTTTTTATAAAAAACTTCGTGAATGTTAACAGAGGGGGAAAAAAAGGAGAACCAAGCCTTTATAGTTAAAGGGGTTTGTTTGTTTTTTTACCTTTGTAACTAACCTTTGTTCTCTCCTGAGTTAGATTCACTAAGCATACAAAAAATGTGCTTTGGTGGGTCAGGGAAGTAAATCTCTGGATGTGTTTTGCAGATGCCCCTATGGATAAGACAGCACACTGGCTGCTTAGCACACCTCATTCCCTTCCTTTCTCCTTCTTTCCATACTTAGACAAGAGACTAAATAAATAAGTGCTGTAGCAGGTGATTGTCTGAAACTGTATGAACAAGATCTTCCCTATAGAGGAATTCTCAGCTGAGTGGGTAAACTCTTGCCATTCTGGAATGGGCTGGCTGCATGCAGCAAGTCATCCTAGCCCTTTCTTTTCCTGTGTTTCTGGTATCTTTCTTTGCTATCATTAGCCAATTTATTTTTAAGGGATATGTATAAATTCAGCATATCTTAAATTTTTAGAAGGAGAAAAAAAGACTTTGAAGTGTCACATGAATTATATTTTCAGAGTATGGTGGTCCTTAATGGGACAAAAATATGTCAGAAATGTAGCACCACTGTTCTGCTTCTCAGCTGATGCACATGTGTACATGCCCTGAGCACTCTCGTCAAAGGAAGGAAATGTTTTCTTCATTCTAGAGGAAAGGATGCTCCAGTGCCAAACAAATGGGCAACCTTCTAGGAACTGCTCCCCAGACAGCCTTTCTGCAATTGCTTCTGGTTGAAGACAGCACAAGAATTCAGTTTTTCACAAAAACATTAGGTAGAAAAGCTTTAATTATTAAAAGAGTGTGAATTAAGCAGATACTGTGCTGCACCTACAGTGCCGCACCTACAGTGCCTTGGTGAGAAGGCACTCTGTAAACAGAATTATTATTTCATCAACACAGTAGACTCCTCACTTAATGGCTCACTAACTGGGCCAGAGATGAGATTCGATGTGAAGAAATCAATGACTCAAAGCAAGAGATTCAGCAAATATGAAACACCTAGTGCTTAGCTCTTAGGATTGCATATTGCCTCCTGTGGAAGTGACTCGTATCATGCAGGGAGAAAATAACACTCCTGCTGCTGCGTCCAACTGTATCCATAGGAGATAAGACTGAACTGGTGCTTGCTAGCACTAGACTCCCATACTTTAGGGGTTTTTTATTTGCTTTTTGGTGTTCTCCTTCTGTGCTATAGCTGCTAAATAAATAAGCACTGTTACTTCACGTTTCCTAAGTGGTCTTAGTGTCTCTTTATTTTTTTGTAATTCATGACATCAAAGTCAGTATTTCTTAGTAGTGGTACCCTTATTTTGGTGTCCACCAGATGTATACATCAATCAGGATGACTCTGCTGTACTGCAGAGCAGAAGCACCAAAGGGCATCCTGCAAAATTAAATGGTGAGAATAATGAAGCCTTTCACAATTCCTCTCTGTTCTAACCATTATAACGACTCAAAAAAGCAGATAAGATATTTTCAACATGTGGATATATGTGCATGACTCTTCTTCAGACAGCTGGCTAGAGGGTAAATGGCAAGAGCAATAAGTATCTATCTCTGCTCCACGGGAGTGAGCATGATTCATGGATGAACAATACTTTACTTTCCTACTCACCAGCATACTGAAGCTTTACTGTGAAATTACTTCTTAAGTTTTCCCCCCCTCTTCAGTGCTAATTTAGGGATATAAAACTCACCACACTGGCTCACTTTTCACTGAAGTGATTTCAGCTTCTCTTCCAGATTCCCGGGGAAAATCTCAGCTTTACATTCATCAGCTCCTAATGCAAAACAACGAATCTTACTCTGCAGAGAAAGGTTCCTGGTGCAGCCGAGAGTATCTGTGCAAAGGGGGAGAAGTAAGTTAAATTGCAGAGGAAATCCTTCATTAATAGTGCCAAAGGACTGTACAAAATCTAACTAATTCACTGAAAGAAGGAAGGATTAATATCCCATTTTACAGGGAGGAAAGTGAGATAACAGAGCAAAAACCCAGGAAAATTAACAGCTAGGATCAATGCAGCTTCAGTTCCACATCCATTCCCACAAATGGAGAGCCAAATTTGGACAGAATCTCTTCTATTACTGTGGTAGTTTGTTTATTTGTTGCTCTAGAAGGAACAGCCCAGCAAAATTTCTCTCAAGCGATTATTATCAGAGTATCTTGTCACTTCTCATTTGGATTTTTTTCCTATCAACATGCATTTTTACCAAATAGGACAGTTAACAGTTAACATGACAGAAAACAATTATAAATTACACAGAACTGTGTTGAAAGCAGACTGCCACCTTTCATACATTTTTGAAGAAAATCCATCTTTCTGACACACCTTTCTGGATGCTTTTTGTCGGGGGGGATAATACTGCACAGAAATACACTGTTGAAAAATGGCAGCTTCCAGTGCTTTCCTCAAAAAAAGCAATAACCTTTTTCTACACGTAATTGCACTAAATTCACCAAAAGCACATAATGGACAGGAATACAAAATGAATCACAACATTTCTATATGAAACAGCTGTTCCATGAACTGGCCATGATGATTTTTGACTGTATGACTGAATCTGTAGTTTGGAAACAATTAGCCAGAAGCAATTATTTATCTTGAGTTGTCACACTTGTTTTATCAGCTCTTCAGGGGGTTTGCGTGTAATCATAGAACTTGCAGAGCTGAAAAAGCAGGATTTTCTTGCTCCAGTTGGACCAAGAAATAAAATGCAAATCAATGACAGAATGTTTAAATAAAATTTGTATGATCCAATTTCATCTATAATTTTCTTCTTTTCCTTGTTAAGACAAAAATATTACACACTCTCAAAGACTCAGGAGATCTCAAAATATATTTAGTAGTCACACCAGTATACTGGAATCAGGAGAATGCAAATAAATCCCATCCTTCGTTTCCTCATATTTTCCACTCCTCTAATTTGCAGTGGTAAATTTGAAATCTGAATAGCCTCATTTTTCAGAAAGCACTGAGCACTCCCCAGTGCCTTTTGCAGCCACTGGGACATGTCGCTGTGACTTTCAACACCTATGCAAATCTGGGCCGAGTTATCTGCAGTGAGACAACTAATGCAGCTGAGAAAGAGAGTTGCTTTGCCATCTCACAAGGGAATGAAACCTCTGTAGTAAGCTGCTGGCTCTGCTAGAGGTAACTCAACAACATTACAATAATGTAAGCAGCCTTAAGAATAGGCTAAAAGTCATTAGGAGGCTGGTTTTCCGAGCATATCAGGAGAGGATATATGGCAGTGTCATGCATTCAGGAAATCATGTTCAGGTTTTACAAACCACAAATGCAAATAAGGCCTGGCAAGCTTTATACTGTGAACACATAAATAGATTTAGCATATGTAACCCATTGTGTAGCTCATCTGGAGAATTAATGCTGTCCAGGAAAAGATATTCAAGGGTAGCAAAAGTTTGTGAGTTGCGTGAGGTAAACAGGATGCAGGCCAGTTATGTCGATTTTACATTTCTGAGATAAGAAGCAAGACACAAATGTCTCACCTATGCTGTTGGCGTTAGACATTTTCTAGGACATCCTGAGCAATTAGACAAGTGCAGCATAGATGCACAGAAGAATTTGCTATTCCTTGCTATTGAGTTATCTGGCTGCTTGGGTATGGACCACTGCCCCTGGACAGTCGCTCTGATCATTCAGTTTGGAACCAATAAGCATTGCTTTTCAGCAAATTAGTAAAGTTCAGACATTAACTGCTGAAGTGTGTATTCTAAGGCAACAGCCTTTCCTTTCAGAGCTGAATTCAAACCACCCATTTGTGCTCATAGTGTTCTTTTAAAATTAACTATTTTATTGATAACCTTTTTTCTCCTTTTCTTTCAGAAGCAGTTTTGAATGTGCAAGCACACTGGGGATCTGTTTGCGCTTTCCCTGTTGAAACATTCACCAGCCTCCTGTGCTGAATCCTGATTGACCAGGTCCCACACACTGCCAGGCTTGTGTCCTCAAACAGTGCTAGCACCTCTCCTGCTGTCACTTTGCTCCTGTTTCCTGGGCACAAAACCTTCTACAGAGAAGGGGCTCTGGGGACCAGCTGCTATAGGTGCACAGGACAGGCAAAGAGCTGAAAAGCGCCTCATCCTGAATGCCAAACACGAATGCTCTGCCTCACAGCTCAGGGGGTAATGAAAACTGAAGACACAAAGGGATTTTGCACTAGATTTCAGAAAAATCCAAGCTGAGCTGACAATCTAAGCACTTCTCTGTCAACAAAGGCTGTTTGGGATTTACAAACTAGCTGTCCCTCCTGAAGAGTCTGATTTATTTGGTATGCTTTGAGCAATCTTAATGTATGCCAAGTTTTTATTCACAGCCATGGCATTTTGCATAATACCCGAGTAGAGTATTTGCTTAGGAAGTGGTAGTCCTGGATTCCAGGCTTTTCCCTGCTGAGGAGGGCTGAAACTATGGATTCTACCTCCTGTGGGAAATGCGGGGACTGGACCAGGCAGAGCCTACAAAGAAGCACAAACCTGGATCCATGTGGAAGAGAACCAGGACCCAGTTTCTGCTCTCTGGGATGTTGAAACATCTGACATTAGATGGCATCTGGATTAAAAAACAAATACAAGCCAGAAATAATCAAGGACATAGAGACTGGGACCAAGGATACATCACTTTTGGCCAAGCTCCATAATCACTAGGTTAGATAATGATGCCAGTCCTCTTGGCAGACCTTATCTGCAACATGCTGATGCAATTATATTATTTCAGTTCTGCAGCAGTTTGACTGCCACAAGCATGTGTCCCTGTAGTGCCCCTCCATGGCACAGTGCAGACATGCTTTCTTCTCTTTTATTGAAGCATTTTGGTACAAAGTACCTTACCATTCCCTGGGTCATAGAGAAGTTATACATAAGTCAGTAACATTAATGTAATTGCAACAGCTTCACTGTTACTATTCATTTCTAAGTGACAGTTGTACATATCCTTGGTATCCATGTCACTGCCTGCACCTGTAGCAGGAATGCTTCCTATTTAATATCAAAGATGTTCCACGATTACAGCAGTCATCCACTTAATTGGGGCATCATCCACCTCTTTCAAGTAATATTTAATTAGGTCACAGAAGAAGGAAAGCAAAATTAAGAAACCCCTACGCAGGAACAAATACCCTAAAGTATATTTAGAATAGATATCCTTGAGGATTTTACAGTAATGTGTCAAGGAATAGTAAGATGCTATAATTCATCTGCCCTTGCCTTTATCAACACATCTCATCCTCCCCACAATGGGGATAAGATTTGCTGGACAACTGCATTTCCAGGTTAGACCTCGCAATCAGGGAGCATGCAGGAGACACTGCCTCAGTTCTCCTCCCTTGATGAAGCCTTTGGTGCACAAAGCGTTCTTCCTACAGCCCAGAGTTAAGTGTCTGTGGGATGGAAAGGACATTTCCACCTGGCCTGTTTATATGACTCTGATCATAGCAGCTTTCATGA
Source organism: Micropsitta finschii (assembly GCA_034783455.1). Taxonomy (NCBI): domain Eukaryota; kingdom Metazoa; phylum Chordata; class Aves; order Psittaciformes; family Psittacidae; genus Micropsitta; species Micropsitta finschii. Next base: position 10,711 of record JAVHNF010086150.1, read on the forward strand.
ATCCCACCCTTGAGCCCTACTGATCCTATGAAGTATCAGGCACCCAAGAGTTGGATACCTCGACTCTAAGAATAAAATGCTTTGCATCTTAGAGAACTAGCCTTCAGGTTTACTCTGTGCAGTTTCCTATCTAACTGAAGAGTTTCAGCATAGGTGCATTTAAGCCTGTAAAGCATTCGGATTTCATAGGGATGGGGAGAAGTTTCTAAAATTCAAGTATCAAAGACGATTAGATGGCCTTCTAGGAGTCTTCTTTGTTAGTGCTCAATATAAGCCACTCGCTCAACAATAGCTATGAGCAGTTTTTGCAAGGGTTAACTACAATGCAATTTGTCTCAGTGGAAATGCAAGACACTTGCAAATAACCAGGAGAGATAGTAGTGCAACATTAAAAGTAGGTCACTACAGTTTCCACAATAAACATGTCTTTTTTTCAACATCAACCAGCCTTTGACTCCCAGTCCACAAAAGTTAGGTCATTTCCAAGGAAGTCTGCCACATCAAATGTGCAGATTTTAAAACTGGGTGTTATGGCTGTGCTATTATTGTGTGGCATGCATTGCTTGCCCAGAAAGATTAGAGATCCATTTCCAAAATGAGGGTCAAATTTATAAGTCCACACACAGTGCATTGTCTCTTATTGTAATAGGATTTTTTCCTTCATACACTTTCCTGTTTAATGCAAAGTGAAATTCCATTTTATCTTTAGTAAACCTTTCAGCTGAAATATAATTTTGACTAATAAAACCTCCATAAACACAATCACATTTATTATGTATGACTGCAACAGTCAGACCTTGATAATAACACCTGGCATGACTGGCAGCAGCAGGGTAACCATGGACACTGCTCTTAAAAAGAAGAGATAAAAAGTTCCATCCCAGCAATTTGAAAATACTTCTGTTTTGGAAGGGAAAGTGAAGAAAAAAGTACTTACAAGGTCTATTCCCTTATCAGATGCCATGCCTATTATCGGTAATATTAATAGTATTATAGTGTTAACTGTGGTGCTACCGAGGTCAGAGAGCTGCTTGAATAGAAGTGATGGTCCTTGTCATCAAGGAACAGAGTCAGAACAAACAAGACAAACAAGAGTAGAAGAAAATTGCTTTTACCTCTATTTTTCAGATAAGGGAAAAGCAGCACAAGATGACAAATCTTTAATGAGTATAAATCAGTACAGTCTCATGGACTCTGCCATCTTTGAAGTGACTGGTTTTCTGTAAGTATTAAGCATAGTAAATAAAGGTCATCAAAAGCATTGGACTAGGCAGTCCTGCCCATCAAAATGATATCCATGTCCTCACTGATCTTTGGCATTACTTACAGATTTTAAATAAACATATTTTAAATAACAGTTTCTATAAAGGCTAATCATAAAGCAGATCATTTTGCTGACATTTTTGATGTCTACACAACCCCCTCCAGTTCAGGAATTCCAGCAAATTACATCCCTTAAAGAGCATCAATTTTATGCGTGCATTTGCCTAGCCAACTTGCTTTCTCCTCTTTTTGAATGGGTGTCACAAACTGGTATTTGGGTTGACCCAACTCAAATGAGATATTGGCTTTTTTGCTTGAATTATTTTTCTAGTGCACCCTGCTTCTGCCCTTTGCCTTTCTTCACACCGAGAGCTTTGCCAGAATAAATCTTTGCTGTTCAGCCAGATGCGAAAACAGCCTGCAAACAAGGTTAGTGTCCTTTTTTGGTTAGGTATGCCTAGCCCAGACTGCAACGTCCTGACCAGTCTGCCAGACTGTTTTTACATTTCTTATTCTGTATTACCAAAAGATCTCTTTAAATCATTAGGTCATCTACCTGTAAATAAGGCAAAAGTTTGGTAATTATGCTGAAAAATAAAACTTCATGTGGCACAGTGGACATAATTTGCCTCAAATATGTAAAATATTATCCCCTCTCAGTCCCATATAATCTAAAGGAATCTTTCCAAGATTTCCTGGGTAATCTGAATCCAATCAGATTAAAAATTATACAAAAGATATAAAAGGCAATAAATTTGTAGTTCATCAGAGCCCATGGAGTGCTCCATGACACTTGTTTTGAAATTGCTTCTGTTGCAGTGGCGAGTGAGCATTTGAGCTCGCTCCTGGAAACAAAGACTGAATTATTATCTCTGCTGTGGAGGGAATGTTTTAATTTCCTGTGTTACAGTCACTTGGAAATTCGTCACCTAGCCTGCAGATGGAGAGAGAAGGCTGTGGTTAACATGCTCGTGGTGTTCCCCACAGAGTTAAATGCCTGAACTTTATCTGAAACTAAAACTCAGCACTGTGGTTCTCACAGACAAAGCAGGACATGAACTAACAGCGTGGCATGTGCATAACTGAACAAGTATTTCCAAAGGCACATTTTAGTCTCAGCCATACCATTGGGAATAGGGTTTTTGAATACCTGCATATATTGACTAGAATAGTGTTAGACCAGGAACTTCTTACCTGATAGGAACTTCTGAGTATTGATGTCATGGTATGAAGGAATTCAGAAAACGAAGTTATTTTCTTCTGCTTAGTGACTGATATCATCCCATCGTTTTTACAGCACTGAAAGTCTGCTCAGTATCTCTGACACTTCTGTCATTTCTAAAGCCTGTCAGGTGGCTGAAACATGCATTTTACAAAAAGAACTTAATCTTACTTTCCATTTTCTGATCACTTATAATTTTTAACATGAATATTGATCCAACAAAGCTAGCATTAGAATAAAGAGATTTTTGACACAAAATTTGACAGGATTTATACACTACACCTTCAAATGATTATATATTTTTTTTTTTTTTTAAGAATTAATATACTTGTATATAGGAAGAGAGATAATGAGCTATAAGTATTGGTATATGCATTCTTACCCCAAGAGTATTCTTAAAGAGAATAATTACTCTGTAAGAAAGAGAGAAAAAAATTAATTCCATGCATTTACAGACAAATCCAGAGATAAGCAGCATGTCCTCCTTGAAGTTTTCCTTATGTTGTAGTGGTGACTGCTCTGAACTGAGGACAGAGACTCCACTGGAGCTAACAGAAGTTCTCCCACTGGAAGCAGAAATTCCTCCTGCAAGTACCAAGATGACTGTATTTTCACTCTGCCCCCTAGTCTTGTCACCACTAACCACCCCTCAGCATCTTCGACATGACACTGAAATGCTCAGTTAGGGATGTATTCAAAGTCTCATTGACTTAGCTTAATTTGAGCAACTTCCTGAGTGATTTTATAACATTTTTTTCCACCTTGCTGCAATTTTGAACCAAAGAAATTAAAACATTTGTATCTTAGGGATGCTTTGATACCAGTCCCTGAGCACTGGTGCAGACCTACCCTGTGCTTAATGAGAGGTACGCACAAGTTCTGTTAAACTATTCCCTGAAAAGCAAGGGAGACTATTTTCAAAGTTCTTTAGGCAGGTTTCTCATCCTACCCTCTCACTAAGGTGATTAATACAAAGTTTTAGTTATCTCATTGTAGAAGATCAACTGGTCAGCAAAACAAACGACAAAAAAAAAAATAGGGAAAAAATACACAAAACAAAGGAATAGTTTCTTATAAGCAGTTGCGGTGCAGAATGAGCAGCTTTCTGTATAATTATGCATTTGATAGCACTGCTACAATCCTGTAGAAATAGAATTATTTTGAATAAGAAAAAGGCAGTAATTCTGCTCAGAATTAAAAACATCAAGCTCATCCCAGGTGCTGTAAACACCTTCTACAAACATGATTTCATAAATACAAGAATTGGATTAAACTATTCAATGATAGACCTCATTGTGTGTTTCCTGAAAATGTTCCTTTTAAGGAGTATTTCTTTAGAAAATTATTTTTCTTCATGCAATCTTTGCATCTAAAGTGTATTTTTCCATTCTGAGCAAACTGAGAGATTAAAAAATCAGCTTCATTATGTCCCATTGCTTCTTGAAACTATCACTGGAGAAAGGATGGGATTTCAATAAGATTTTAATTGATTAGAGAATGGGATGCAGAAAAACCCTCCCTGAGATGTCTGAAAGAGTATAGCAGTAACATTAAGGATCGAATCACCAATTCTGTGCACATATATATGCTAAAACATATAAGTAGATTTTGAGCCAACAAAAGTCCAGGATTCAGAGCCCATTCTTCTCTATTTATAAGAGGATTTACCAGTATGAAATTTAAACCAAACCCTTTCCACATCTATATAGCATATAGACATGGCTCATCCTTTCTGTTTTTAGGACATCATGTTTGCTGAGATTCACTTTGGCTTTATTGTCACACATACCTTGCAGTCCCTATTTCATTTAGTACATCCTCTTTAGAAAGAGGTTTGTGAAGTTCCTCTGGAAGCCACTTGCTTTCTTCCATCTCTGTCAAACAAAACATACACGTCTAAGGATGCTTCCTTCACAGTCTGGTCTGCAGCTTTGGACTGTGAAGCAATCGGGGTTTGTATTTTCGTCACAGAGTGGTTTTAAAACTTAAACCCTAAATCCACAGTTTTATAGCACTTACCTATACCTTTGAATGAACAGGAGTGGGTCAGTGAAGGCTAGGATCTGGCATGGATTTCTCTATGGTCTGAAAGTGTCCTTTCAATAGGGAAATGGAAACATCAGCAGATTGAAGGAGCTGAAAAAGAATGAATAACAGATTCACAAAATGGGATGGCTTTTGTTGTTAATCAATTGCAAAGGAAGAACAAAGATACATTAACATGATTCAGCAGTTTGGTAGTTGGGTGATAATATGTTTGCACACAGCCCAGTTCAGATTAGTGATGTGGTAAGTGTTATAGAGGGCAATATCTTGCTTCAGTGGCTCAAACCTAGTAAGAATCTACTTTTCACAATAATATTATTTGCCTGGCCATGTTATAATAAATGATGTCCCTAGCAAATCTTCTCAGGTTGTATAAGAAAAAACTAAATTTCATCACTAAAAAAACTGGTACTGAGAAACATCTGGTTAGAAAGAAAAACATTGCTTCCTGCATATTTTAACGAAAAAACTTAGAACTTCACTTTTCTGCTTCTCACTAATTTAAGGGGAGGGAGGATGGGAGGGAGAACAAAACAACAACTTCAAAATTGGGAAAATTATGGTTTAAAATATTTTTATTGCTTTCAAGGCACTATAATTTTTGTTTAGATAATGTTACTCTCCTAAACTTGAAGTTGTACTAATTTTTCTCTCTCTACATCTATATTTTTTTTCCTCAAGTACAGATCATGCATTTCACCCATCTTTTGCTTTTACTTCAAGTTTGATTTTCCTAGGGACAGCTTTGTTCAGCAGCAAGCAGGCAGTCATTTTAGCTTCTTTATTCCCCTTACCCCTCATTCTCAGTCATATTCTGTATTTTGTGGATATAAAGGATACACCTAAGGTGAGTTGAGACACTATTCATAAGATCTTTCTGCCCACCCCTACCACAATAACAATAATAATAATCAGAAACAAGATGTCCTTGTTCTTTCCTTGCTACCAGAACTTTCAGGATTGACAACTCTATACTGAGTTTCTCAGTTAATCATATATGTTCTGGTGGAAATTATTACCCTTATTACAAAGCTGTGTATAGATACAACTAAATGCTTATCTTTGCAAAAAAGAATGTGCTCTTCTGTAAAATAATTACACCGTTATCAGGTGTGCTTTAAGTATTGTGAAGTTGCTAGTCATTTTTCCTATTCTGTGAGGATTATAAAAAAGAACTTGAATTTCCAAAGTACAGGATTTAAGACTATCATTTATTTCCTTCATTGGTCCCTCCCTTTCTAAAGAAAATAATCTCTTCTGAAGAAGGTGTCATTCTTATGACAACAGAGTGCAATATCACACATTCAGTGAGAATGTTAGACCTAATTCAAAGTCCAAAAATTCGAGGTTCATGGAAAATATCCTATTAACATCAACGAGCTGTTCATCAGCTCCACTGAACAAAAGCTTCCCCTCACTTAAGGTCCTACTGATAGCTGTGAGGCTCTTGAAAGTTTTGATAACCTGGTTCTAGTTACATCAGCTCCCAGAGTAAGATTTATACAGTTTTTTGCTCATAATTACTGGTTTGGTATATTCAAGTCCTCCTTCCTTGCTTCAGAAGCATGTTTTATATAGCTCAACTTTTAGATATTTACTTCAGCTTGTTGAAATCACAAGCATTATAGGGACCATGCCAGCAGTAGTACCCAAAGTCATATCCCTTTTAAGATACATAGGCTTTTGAAACCATAGTGTTTCCCCCATGCCTTGAAATCCATGTGATACTAAAACTTGAAAGAAATGACCATGCATAATTATCATTTCCTGCAAAAGACATCCACTGAAATAACTTACAACTCTGAATGTTAAGTGTAGCCAAACTCATTTATTCCTTCAGAAACATAAAGAAGTTTTTCGATTCAGTAAATGCTCTTGAGAATTGATGGGCTAAACAAGTCTTCCCTGCCAGGTGTCCTTTTATGAAATAAAGCATCACAGGAAGATGTCAAGAAAAAATGAAATTAAGACACTTACCAGCGCCAGGTGTAGACAGAAAAGAAATAAATACCCCAGGACAAGAACACAAAACAGGAAATCCAGCCAGGAAAATTACATGTACGTAACAGACCTTACAAGTACAGAAGATAAAGGAAGAAAAATAACATATATATGCCATCAGGGCAGGTGCCTTACATCCAATCCCCCACAATCTAACTCAACTACTTCCTTTTCTTTTTGCATCCAGAATCATCATTGCAAGGGTTTTTTATTTAGAAATGGAAGCTAAACAGAAATCACAGCTGAAAACAGAACTGCACTGGAAAATATCCCAGTCCAACTGAGTACTGAATATATCCTCCAGAGGAGAAGCAAGACTTTAACCCCCAAACCTCTCTGCTCAAAGGCAGCAAACAGCAATAATTCAGCCTGCATGAACCAAAGCTGAAATATTTTCTCTGCCTGTGACCAAAAAGAAGAATCACAGTGACAGATACCCAGCATTTTTCACTAGAGACTGATCTTTTGTTTACTACAATCTGTAAGCAATACTGCCACACACTTCCCCCCACAACCCTCACACCCAGGCAGCACTATGGAAATTCAGTCAGAGGTAGGATAAAATAGGTAATTTCAGCTGAACCCAGGAAAGACAAGTTGTAGAAGAAGCAACAGCTCTAGCATTCACACCCCCCCACCCCATTCCCACTCTAGAAACAACGCTGTTCACCTTGCCAGTGCAATGAATTAGCCCATGCTATCACAGCTAGACCACTTCCATCTCTTGTTTTTCCTAATGCTGGGCAGAGAGGCAATGTAATAAGTTGGTATGACATTGCAGTCAGCAGCAAACACTCCTGTGTTGTGGAGCAAGGGGTCTTTCTGGACACACTTGCTATAGCATTTTCTGGATAGTCAACATTACTTTGAAGGACACACTGATATTTTGATCCCAGATGAATGCATTTTGCTCCTCCAGCTCATTAATGCCAATCTCTTCTACAATAAATAAGCTCAGTAGCTGGTCTTCACTGGCCTCTCCTGGATGATTTATGTCATCAGCTTGCAATAAGTCATGCTGATGTTTCCCTGCCCTAGATTCACACCAACATTCCAGCTAGTTTGGTGACTTCTTTCCAGGCTTTCAAATCCATTATTCAGCAAGCTGATGCTGATGATACACTTTCAGCAAGGTTGCTTTCATCTTTCATTTTGTTAAATGCAAATTGGATTTGAAAATGAAGGCGGACACTGCTGTAATCATACTGGCAGGTAAGAGTGTTATTCAGCTGTCAACAGAATTCAGCCTAAATAGATCATGCCACTAGAAAGAAATTATCAATGACTTTGCCTTGCTTGTATTTAAATATTACATCAAACCTATATTGTCACAGGGGACAAAAAGTGAGCACAAGTTGCAAACATAGCATTCTTATTCTCCATCCTTTCTCTTTCCTCTTTCTCTTACTCCTTGTAAATCCAAAGGGAGTTCTTACAGTGCAAAATTTGTGCACTGTTTGCCAAAAAGATAGCAGGATGATAATAAGCCAGACAGAATCATTGCACAAGGTCCTACTTTATATTACTGGTTTAAATAAACTAATTGATTAAAATATTAAGAGCATGCTTTGCACACAGATTCTTCAAAGTTCCAGAGAGCTAAAAGTAAATAAAGATAAACCAGAATATGCAGATATATATTGCTGATACTGATTTGCTGGTCTATTTATTGTTAATGTAAATAACATGATGGTCTGCTTTTATCGAAGTAACTATTAATAATTAATCAATTGTATTAACTATTTCTGAACTATATGTGATCATATCCTTATGTGAAATGCAAGCTAGCTGTGGCACAGTCAAAAATATCAATGAGTATTAACCAGATTTTAACAATTACTTTGATAAGTCCTGGTTCATGAATTAAACAGATTTAATTTTTCTTATCTTTGCTAACATTTTAATACTAAGGAACAATTCTCAACGTTTTTTCTTGTTAATATGATAATATGCTGAGGCTTTCATTAGAGACTGTAGTAGAGATATGTTTGACTTTATCTTTTGCAAGGGAGCAATTATTCCCTACGAGGAGGAAGGCAGTACAGCTACAGTCTCTCCAAAGACCAGACTAACCCTCTAAAACGTCTCAGCACAGGACATAACATTTAGCACATTCACAGATAGAGAAAGCTTGGGTTTTAATTTAGGTGGTGACATTTTATTAACAAGTGGTAATGCCCTAAGAAGATGGGAGGGTTAAACAGCTGGCCTAAGGTCTGGCAAGACTTACCCAAAGCTTTGGGTATGGTGTCAGAATCACTCCTGACATTTCTCATTTATTCTGGTCTTCTGTGCAAGCATCAAAGTCTTCCTGTCTCATTTGGATTGCAGCAAGCAGCTTTCTCACCCACTAAAGAGCTATAATTTTGCACAGTCACCACTTACTAAAAATGTTGTCAGAAATGGAAACGAACAAGCTGTAGAAATACTTAAAACCTGCAACCCTTCTAGTGAAGAAAAAGTAAAAAGGAGTAAATAACCCTCTTGACACAGTCAGAAAGGGGATCCAGCCTCTTGTCTTGCCTCTCTCCAAGCCAAGACGGAAAACTCAGGAGTTTTCTGCCCATACACACCAAGGTCCCTCCATACCCAAAGGGTTTCAGAGGTGGCTGCTGCTCTGCACTGAGCCACTAATTCGCCCATTCTTCTGCACAGATTCCCTGAGAAAACTGAAATCAGGTTTCCTTCATCTATCTCACAAAAGTCAGCATGAAGTCAAGTGCTGCAAATTGATCTTGGACCTGAGCATCTTTACCCCTTCAAAAGCTACAGAAGTATGTCAAAATGTCCCTTCAAGCTCTCACATGTCTATACTGACAGACTCACAGGTAAGTTTGGACCCAAGTGTTTTGCAGTTCAAGGATCTCATATCTTCAGTTCGAAAACAAGGAGTGAATAGCACTTTGCATACATACATACTTTTATATATGGAGGGAGGCTTTCATTTAGAAGAAATCTTATTTATTTATACCAATTCTAATCTGATTTTTTGGGGGTTATTTTATTTTTATTTCTTACCAGACCGTACAAGAATGAAAGAAAGTATGCTGTGTACTCCAATTATATATGTATATCTGGTATGCTTTCTGCCAGACTGTGAGCGCCCCGGTGTTTCAGTGTCACAAGAAAACCCACCAATATCTCTAAGAATTCCAATACTTGTATACTCTGACAGATGGAGGTAAACCTTTTTGTTTTCTAAATATATAAACTCTTCAATACACATTAATGCCAGAGCTCACTCAGCTCACAACCCCTTTACTGTGTCAAGGATTTCTTTGTGCATAGACATACTTCAGAGTTGAGGACTGACACATTGAGAAATACCTACTTTCCCAACTGAGATACAGCAGACGGAGAGCTCTGCTGTGATTTAAACCATGAGCCTGCAGCAGAGGGCACTGTGAAAGCACCATATGCTACAGTGCTTCACTTCTGTGGAAAGGGAAAAAGGACATTCCCTCCACGGGATACGTGTGCCTCCTTTCCTGATGCTTCTCTCATTTCCCCTCCTGGAAATGTGACAGTGGTTCCTCCTTTGAGCAAGCATCCAGGAGGCAGGCTGTTTTATCACACCATGCTCCTAACAAGGCCAAATGAGCCTTTTGTGAATGGCTGAGTCAAGGAAAACTCCTTCCAAGTGAAATCTCTCATGGGCTGGCTCATGACTAGTGTGGACAGCCCATCACTGCAGCCCCTGCAGCTGGCAGCACTGCTGAGAAGAAGGAAGGAGAGCTATAAAACCATGAATTGGTACACACAAAACCAGTGAATAACACATGCCTGTACAACCAATAGATATGCCTGGTCCATAAAGTCTACTTGAGACTTTGCTGGCTTAACTTTGAAAAGGTCCCTTGGAGAGACAATGCCATTAAAATACAGGGTTTATAATCAGTCATTTTCATTTGGAAGCTGAAGGCAGCTCTCCCCTGCTCTACTTTCATGTTCTGCAATATCAGATATTCTCAAACACCCTACAAAGAGGTTAAATCTGCAGAGCTGAGATAGTGAATATTTACAGCAGTGTTCATCAACCAGCTTCTCTGCATCTGTCAACAGCTCCTTGCAGAAGGAATCAACCCGATTTTCTCCATCTGCACAAGTGCTTTAAAGAATAATTTCAGAAAGCAAATGAACCATCGCAGAGCCATTAAAAGAACAAAATAATCTATAAGTAGCAGTAAAGAAGCACAATAAGGAGCACCTAATGTTATTAGAAAAGTCAGCAATGTGTGGACAAAGGCTGGCTAACACATAAGAAAAATATTTCTTCAATGACTGATCTACAGCAGACCTACAGCCAATGGAACCAGATGGTGGGGCTGAGTTTTTGTAAACATACCTCTTCTAGAATCAAAAAGGCACAGTTAATCGACCATGGATCATAGGCCTATAAACTATGCTAAGTGGTGCCTGCCCAGCAGCATTGGCTGATGGTTCCCATTAGGGAAGCAGTAAAGAAAAGTTACTAGGTTCTTCAGAAGGCATGGAATGATTCTTAGTGTGAATCAGCTGGTACAGAAAAGATCATCTCCAACTTTCCATGTCTGTGATGGAGAATACATTTGATCTGAATGGGCAGACATCACTTTTAATTCAATATTTTCAGTCTTTCACCTAGAACAGAGTCCTGTAGTGCTAAAAATCTGTGTAGCTGCAGAACCTGTCTGTCACAGAGTTGGCTCTTTGGATGATAACTATAAAAAGGAATTGATTATTGGTTTGAACTGTTATTTGACAACAGGTAATAGTGTTCTTAACTCTAGCACTGTGATGATATTTAATCTGTGGCTTTCAAAGAGATTTTATACAAAACAGAAGACGAAAGAAATTTCCAAAGCAAATAGACGTAAAATATTCATCAAGGGAAAGCTCTGATTCCAGTGATTAGTTTGCAACAGCCTTCCCAACCCACGGAACACATTATTTTGTTCATTGGAACAGCATCACACATAACCCCGCTGTCAGTCCCATGAAGATTAATGACCTGATTAATGACTAGCAGCAGAGAAGCTCCATTAGATAAAACAGATAAGAACCAATTTCTAATTTCAACATGCTGTAGGGAAGGGATGCCATCCAGAGGAACCTTGACAGGCTTTAAATGTGGGCCTGTGTGAACCTGATGAAGTTCAACAAGGCTAAGTGCAAGGTCCTACACCTGGGTCAGAGCAATTCCAGGCACAGCTACAGGTTGGGCAGAGAAGAGATTCAGAGCAG
>JAVHNF010086158.1:17156-30579 GCA_034783455.1 Micropsitta finschii
AATGTGCTGTACAAATGTTCAGCTGAGCTCCAGTCCAGTATTTTTCTGTATTAGACAAAAATGTTGTTTTCATTACAAATCTTTAATCCTTTAAAAAATAAATAATAAAAAAAAATTATCTCTGCAACTGAAACTGTTTCTCATAAAGTCCACATTGCATAAACAGTTGCCCAAGGTCCTGGGAACAACAGCCAGTCCACACATGGACTACATCACAAAAGCAGCAGTTCATAGTGGTCAGCCCAGGGCAGAACAAGGACATGCTCACTTTAAGGGACAGATGGTATCTATTTAGCTAAACATTCTTCCACTAAGGCTGTTTTAACGCCCAGATCATTTTTATCAGCTTCTTATCACATTTGGGAGCCCAGCATGCTTCTGATGGAGGCTGTGTAAGTGCTTCCCAGAGAGTGCTGTAGTTTAAAGGTTCAAGGCAACATATCATCATGAAGAGGAGGTGTGTGGATATGGAGGGGGGGGAATAAAAACAACTCCATGCTATGTTTGCTGATTTTGAAATGTTCTTGGATGAATTTCCAGGTAGAATATAGATACAAGTATGTGGGAGGCCTCCTTCATCCATAGTCACTTCTGCTGTATGTTCAGGGCCAGACTGTGAGCCTTTAACTCATCTGTGTCTGTGCGCTGTTTTGCGGGTTAACATGAAGGAAGTCTGCCAGTGCTCTGAACAACTCAGAGATGTCTCACTGGCATCTGTAGCATGGTATTAAGCCCAAGATATCCTGGCTCACATCTGACTGCAAAATTCAGTGTAGACATGCAACTTAGCCTGGCATTCATTCCTAGGAACGGTTCCCATCTGAGATACTTCTGTTGTGAGGACAAGGTGTTACTCATCCTCACTACGCATATCACAGGGTGCCTTACTGTTAGACTGTCAGGCAGAGCTGTCATCTGAAACCTCCAGTGCAGTGAGGCGATACAGCCCTGTGTCAGTCCTCTTGAACTGTGAAAGTACCACATGCGATACTAGTAGCATGACATCTGCACAGTGTTGCATGCACCAAAGCACCTCGATGTAAAGAACAGGAGGGTATTCAGAGAGAGCAGAGAGGAAAGTGTGGGACACCTATGAAAGGCAAAGAAAAGTATTTCTCTCTCTTTTTCTTTCTTCACTAGGGAACTGGCTCACACAGCACTATAATAACAAGCACTGGCAGGCTGCCCAACATCACTGTACTCTGGTTGTAAGTGAACTATGAGGCTAAAGCAATCTTCTGGGAAAAGTTCACACCAAATGTATTGTATGTTATGTTTTCCCCTCACTGGCTTTTTTTTATTTCTCCAAACCAATCTATTTTATTTCTACCCTGTTGCATTACGGATTTCTTTAAGATCCCCAGGAGCTGCCCTTTTAAAAAACAAATACTGAGTAATCAAACAGATCTGGTTTTTAAAGTAATGGAGATAGATAAACTAGTAATTCTCCTGTCAAAATAAAACCAGATCATGACTCATTAAATAGTGAGTTTTTCTGTTGTTGGGAATCTGTTTGCTTGGGTTTTTTTTCCTCAGATAAAATCAAGAAGTTAGGTGAGAGAAAGAAATGCATTATTAAAACACTATCATTATCTGTACAATGTACATCTTCCATGGTGGAAGCCAAGCAGAGCAGACTTCACAATATCAATTCAGTGAAAGAAAAAATGTCCCAAAAAGCATGTTCTGTATTTGACCTGAAAATTTCAAAACAAGTCTGATGTGGTTTTTACATGGTAGTCCTGGTCACCTCGAAGTTGCCAAATGTAAATCCCACTGTAAATTTAATAGGTACATAAAGATTTTATTAGAAGTACATGAATCTGCAGCACTTGAAGAGTCACTTGTTCTTTGCTGAAGGCAATAATAAGATGCATTCATATTTTTTTTACTATTTCTCAATGTGGCTTTTACAGAGTCGCAAAAAGACAAATTTTCTAAGTTCACAAAGATTATGAAACTATGAATGCATTGGACATAATTTATCTGACAAATCAGACCATAGACAGTCAGTTGGAAAATGGGTATCAAAAGTAGTCCCATCTATACATAACCAGCCCAAATATGTATTCCCCATTGCCCTGCAAATACAGACACAGTGAATTTATAATTTACTGTTGTTTTTACTAATTAATTGTATTGTATTAGTCCTTGGAGACCTTTGCTAAGCTCCGTATTGCATCGTGTGAAGGATTGTACCTATTCTATGCATAGGAAGTTTCTGCCTCAAAAGGCTTAGGACGTTAACTCAAGGTTATTTTGCAAATGTGATAGCACTGTACAGAAAGAAAACTCACAGCAGATATGAAATAGTTAATTCAGCTTTAATTTGCAGAGGTATTGAGTACCTGCAATTCCTGGAGACTTCAGCAGGAGCTATGGATGTTCTGCACTTTTGAAAGCCAGACTGAAGTTCCTTGCTATGTTTCTGACAAAAGGTCGTTAGAAATTAGAGACAGAAAAGACTTATTAGGTTATCAGGCAAAATTTGTCCCAGAAGAAACCCCATTGAAGTCAATGGAATTTCACTGGGGATGGATTTACCACAGAAAGATTGTTCCCTCCAGTATATTTAGATGTGCTTTTTCCTGTGCAGTTTAAATTAGTTCTACATTAGTCAAGGTACTGTACCATTCTTTCAGTCAGTTCCCTTTGCAGAGAACTATATTTTTCCACATTTCCCCTCCCCCCATCCCTTGTTGCCTTCTTCTCACCCTCTCATTATTTTATGTCTAATTTGGCTAATGAATTTCTCAAGACAGAGCAGCCTTTCATGTTTGAGAAGGACCTACCCTGTCCTGAGGTTAAAAGAAAAAACAAAACTCACAAAACAAAACAAGATCAGGAAGAGAGAACAAATTCTTCTACTGAGAAAAGCAAAGTTGCTTATGAAGCTTTAAGCTTTTTATCACTCCACCAATCCATATATAGCTAGGCCACAGTTTTTCACTACATATTCTGCATTAAAATTGACATGGGTGCCTTAGTATTGACTTTCCAGTTTCATCACTGACTAGATTTTTAGAGCATTGTTAGAGCAAGTGGCTTCACTTTTCAAACATCTGTTTCACCACTATCGCAATAGCCATAGTCATGCACATGTAAAGAATTTCTCAAGCTGCTTCACAGAAATCAGGAAAGCATTTTAAGTTTTGTAGTGGAAAGCACAGTGACATAAGACAAAGGACCATTGCCATCAGTACTCTCTTTTTATTTTTTTTTATTTATTTTTTATTTTTTGTATGTCTAACACAAACATTCATCTCTTCTCTGATGAAAATCCTAACAAGATTATAGGGAACTTGTAGTCTCTGTATGCTTCCAGTCATATAATTACAACTAAAATGACTGTGTTGAGGACAACTACAGGAACTGTGGGTTCAGTGCTGCCTTCTGCCAAAGGGAAAAATGTCCACAATTAAGAAACAAACTCTAAAACCACATTGGACAAGTTACTAAATCCCATCTACGTAAAGATGTGTGTATTCACTTCTGAGTCACTATATCGTTTGACCATGCAAAAAGCAAGGCAGTTTGCTTGAAGAACGTCAGGAAGACCAGAACATAATTAAAAAATAGCCATGTTTTCACTTTTCTTAATACTCTTCTAAAACAGGCACACACCCACTTTAAAATTAACCACAGAGCTTAATTAAGCTTCTTCTGATCATGCCGTAAGGGTTCCATGTTGTCTTCTTGTGGTCATTTCATCAGCCAGGGCTTTTCATGTAAGAATGTGCTGCGTGCATGTCACAGCATGGGATCTCATCACAGACACCTGCTCTCAGCCTGTGAACACAGATTTTGAGCCCCCTCCCTGCAAAAACGGTGACAGAAGGGCATATTATTTAATTACTCATGCATGCTATACAAGACAGGGTCCACAGCTCCACTTGTTTCCTATGGCTTGTGCTATTTTTGGGGGGTGATCAAATAGTTGTTGAAAAAGGAGAAAGCTTCACCATAGACTTCTCATTGCTATTTGATAAAAGCAATATATGAAAACATTGTGAAGATGAGAACAGTTAGTGGAGGAACTGAAGAAAATCTAGGTATGGTAAATATAGCTATAAAATTATTTGTGATTTCTTTAGCTTTCACTGTGAAGATAGGTAAGCTTGTCTGCAATGTGTAACTTCACTCTCCTCGATTACAAGATCATGAATCCAGCAAAAATTAACTGACAGCCACCTCTAATGTACTGAAGAAGGTGAAACCAACTTAAAACCTTCATCTAAGTTAGATCTGAAGTAGTGGTTATGTTTTCCTCCAGTGCCAGAAGCGGGGGAAAAACAAGAAGAAGATGAAAGTATAAACTTTCAGCTCTGCGTAAACAATGCATTTATTAAATCACTTCAGTCAAAGTCATTCAGGAATTCCTACAAAATCCTATTGTGGACCAAAGCAAAGCACAGCTAAATGAAACTTTATATATTGTATCCGGTAAGCAATCACCATACTTGCATTCTCACTGCCCTCAGCAGCACCTGCATTCTTTGATCACAGTCCTTTTATGTGTTACACTGTATACAAAAGACCAAGCCAGCAATTAGCCATTCTAGCACTGAGTCCTGAAATCTCTGCAAATGCTTCAGCCCCTTAATGAATTCCTAAATAGAAGGAAGTTGCAAACAAAGTTCAGCTTGTGTGTTTTATGCCAGGTTCCCACAGCACTGTAGGTTCTTAGAGCTTAATTAATGACACTTGCATCCTGTGTGCCTTCCAGAGTTTCAGTGGAAATTTTACTGGTCACTTCAATCTCTGACATCTTTTGGACCAATTGTCCTCACAATATTGGGCAACCTCCCCAGTCTTTGGAAGGGAAAGACAGACTTTGCTGCTAATCATGACTCATCTGCATCAATAGGGTGGATAAAAACTGGGGGGACAAAACGTGCATCATTTAAAGTAAACTACTCATCAGAAATCTTATGCATTGTATAGGAACCAAAATGGGTGATGAAAATGAAAACCACAGCCTAATATACCAGCATTTGGGAACTCTGCCAATGCCCCTAATTAAAATTTTGTACTAATCTCTTCAGGGAATCCAAGAAATTCTTTCAGAAAATGGAACATTCTTCTGTGCACATCCAACTACTTATCCTGTAAGAGGGAATATAAAAGAGATTGTATGCGATCAGACAGAGGTCAGTGGAGTGGAAAGGACAGTGTGAAAGCTACAGGAAATGAGCCATCTATGAATGAAAATACTGGAATTCCTTCTTGAACCCTGACTCATATAATGTATGATTTTTCTGGTCCTGGTCTAAGGATCATTACATCAGTGGAAAGACTTCATTAATTTTAGTGGGATTTTAATCAGTTCTCAAAAAGGAGAATACAAAATAGGTATTTAAAATTACAAGGTATGCCAACATGTCCTTTCCCTTCTTTTCTTTTTGTCCTACCATCATTAGAAGGCTTGGTGAGGGTGGTTTGAGATGAATGCAAACGGTAGGGGCTGGTCTAGAGAGGGTCTAAGACAGCACCTCTGACACCAGCTTATAGGTAATAAACAACACATTCAGTGCTGTTAGAGATGCAATTAGAGATGAAAGGAAGGAAAGAGTTGGTAATTGGCTGGTAACTGGAGAGGGAAGGGATGCTGATAGAGAAGTATTTCTAAGAAGGGAAAGACCAAAACTGCTTTATTGTTAAAAAAGAGCCACAGTGAAATTTTAAGAAGAAAAATAGGGTCATACACAGGTGTGAAGGAGAGGGGAATAATGTAGCTAGAGCAAGTGTACAAGGCTAGGTTAGAATCTCATTCATCTGGACAAAAAAAGAGACAAGGTAGGTAGGAGGCATAAGGAAAGCCACAGACAGCAGGGAAACTGTATTGTGCTTTATCAGTTTTCTCTTTGAAGAAAACAGCAGGGTCCTATAAAGAAAAATACATGGAGGCAGCAGGAGAGAACTACCAAAGATGAATCTAGGCTGGCTCTGCAAGGAGTAAATCTTCTGCATAGATATACATCTGAGGCTCATAAGTCAAGCAATCCTATCCTGAGCTTGAATTATTCAAATCTAAGTTTTTTGTTTGGCCAATGTGGAGTGATGGGGTTAAATCATTGATTGCCTTCCACTTTTCATAGACCATGGCGCTCATGCAGACTGGCTGAACCTTCCAAAAGGGAAATGGAGGCACAAGAATGTATGGCATCCACCTTTTGCATGTCTATATCTTACTACATACAAATCAAGACAGTGGGGACTCAGTTCCCTCAGCAAATTCTCCCAAGTGAGTGAGATCTGGAGTGAACCCAAACAGGACTTTTAGCTTGATCCACTTGCCATTTGTAGAGTTTCTCTTCTTCTTCTGAACTTAAAAGCAAACAAGACATCTTCTCTGCTACCTTTTTCTAAAAGATCTTCCTATGACTAAGGCAATTGCGTGTTAATACTACATGTAATTCTCTGATGTCAGACAAGATAACAAAGATAATCCTCATGAAAGATTTATGACATTATACATTACAGCTTCCATTTGTGTGTTGTATGTATTGCCTTCAAGAGGCCTTGAGAGATGCTGTAAGATCTCTCTATTCAGATTGTGAGATATTTGCATTCAGTACTTCCTTATTATATGGTTTAGAAGTACCAACAACCCAACTAGGTGATCTGCTGTTCAGATCCTGCTGTTCTCTGAATCCACGCAAAGGTGAAATACTATTGTGGTCAGTGGGATCCTTAGGATATAATAAGGTTTAAACCATTTTCCTTGTATTTCTTCATGTGTTATTTCACTATAAGGTGATTACTTAGCATATAGAAAAATGTATTCTAGAAAGAAGTCATCTTTGTTTCAACCACAGTTTGTCCATGCCAGAAATGTACTTGCTTATTGTGCCTCTTATTTTTTTTCGATATCTAAACTTCTGGTTTGACACATCCATCTTAACACTGTGTTTTGCTGGTTGCTCAGGGACCTACCTAGATCTTACATACTTTTGTGGATCTGTCTGAAGGTGCCCCTCACTGGGCATCTCTCAGGAAAAAGCTGAATAGTTACAGCTGAACTGCTTTTCTAGAACTCAGTTTCTCCATGCAAGTGAATATGGTGTTAATACTTCCAGGAGGTGATAATCACTATGAAGATATTTAGTTGTGTTTCCTGCTGTGCAACACACACTCTTCTGATGAGGGAACTGAATAATTTTGGAAACACAGAGGAGCTATGCTCAGCAACTTCATAATGTGACTGCTCTGATACAAGGACATCTCTGCTTCAAAGCCTAAAAAACAATATAGCTGATCTCTGTGATATCGGATGGTGTGAAACGCTGTTCACACAACAGTATATCCTGCTTATCATATGTGGGATATTCCTAGAAGGAACATGGCTGATAATAAATTTGGGTACCATTAACACAGATTTCATGTACAATGCTCTTTTGCCTAATTATTAGTGCATGTTTCTTGAATCTTGCAGTGATAATTTTTTAATTTCCTGTTGGTCAGAGCACATAGTAGTAGAGTGTGGGAATCTGCATTTTCTCTCAAGTGGTATGTCAACCTCTATAGCAATAACCAGTGCTTTCAGCCTCACCCACACTGACATTTTGCCTGCTGCAGTTTTGCTCCTGAATGGATCAGCAATGTTCAACCAACAACAGGCATTTCCAGTGTGGAGCAACGAAGTCTAGGCACCTAGTGATTTTAACTACTTGGAAAGAAGGGTAGAGTATGTAGCACAATTCTGCTACATACAAGTATGCAACCATCTATACTGGAAATACACCTTCCTGAAGCTTGTGTCGGCATGATTTAGGATGTCACAGATCTCAGCTGTTTGTTGTCTTTCTGACGCCCCTGGCTGTGTTGAAATCACCACTGTGACAGCCAAGATGAAGTAGCTGACTGTGAGAGCACTCCTCGTCCTTTCCAACACACAGCAGAACTACTTAGCTTAAATCACCACTGACGGGAACTAACTTCTTAAACAGGTTTGAACTTGATCCTTGTTGAGCACATCTGACTGTGGCCCAGATTGCCTAGTTCATCTCAAAGCCAGCACATGTACCCTATTATCAGCAGCAGCAGCTCTACATCAGTCAGCAGCTGGCAGACAGACCCTTGGGGACTTTTCTAGCTAAGGCTAATGCAGCCCTATGGCTGCTTTAGTATATTCTCCGTGCACAAAACAGGACATATCTTTTTGCAAATGTTGTTATTGCACAATGGGTGTCATTGATATCAGGAAAGAGACAATGCTTGGGAGCTGGACATGTAGTTCAAACATCATTCCAGTCTTTTTATATACTCTGATTAAGGCCTTTACCTAGAAATGCCATCATGCTGTTGCTAGCTAGTTTGAGTACACAGAGAATATCTGAAATCCCCTTTTATACCCTTCTTTAAAGGGTGAATCGAACTGCATTGCAGTGCCTGAATTTCTAGAGTTTGTGACATTCTTTTAATGTAGATTCTGGCTTATCTATGTCCAAATACATACAGATCTTCTTACACAAACAGGTACATCCATAGTACTCATCTTTTCAAGCACTACATACATTTTCACTATTAGCCCATTCAGTTTCTCCACTACATTTCCAGGTCATAACCCCAGTGTTGTCAGCAATACTTAGCCCTTGACTTCCTAGTAGTTTTTCTTCAGCAGTGGCAGACAGGGCTGTTAGGCAACCAGGAAATCTAAAACAAAGGAAAACTCTTACAAAGAGAATACGGGACAGGCAGAGGAGAGAGTGGTACTAACAGATGAACAGCCCAAGGGAAAGAAATAAAGCAAGGTAGGGAATAAGGAAAGCAACATTTGGGAAGTTTGCTCCTAGTGCAGGCAGCAGCTGCCAATACTGCTACAGACAGTGTCAGATCAAGCAGAACATGTCCAGTGTGACCAGAACCTGTTGGAAAGGGCCAATGCCAGTTGCAGCAAATTGGCTGTAAATTAGAATTATGCTTTCCAGCAAGACCTCTCGAAGCCTCACTTTTAGCTAGGTCCCTTCCCCCACGCCCAGGACAGTATCATGGTCGCTCCTGCTCTGTGAGCCTGTAAGTGGCAGCCAGATGAGAGGCTCAAGGCAGCAAGAGCTAAGGAGCAAGAGCAAAGACTCCAAACCTGTGCTAAAACCTGCATGAGACCTGCAACATGACCCAGGTTGCTCTTGCCTTGCTACCACAGTGTATCAAGGCAAGGCCTATAGCATTGTTTAACATCACTCAGTAAAAGCAGCAGGGCTTTGTAACTTGCTGGTTGCTACGGCTTTAGGGTGGATTAATGGCTTTGTTGTCTTTCTGTAAAGGCCACATCCTTTAATTAGAAGTAAAGGCTGACAGTTTACAAGGCAAATGCCCCTCTTTGTGGATGAGCAGCAAAAAGCAGTGCTGGCACCTGCCAATCTAGAGAGTGGTGCAGCGAAAAGAAAATGGCTCTCCTCAGGCTTGTTACAAGTATTCATTCCTCTTTAAAAAACATGCCCCTGGCCACTGTTTTTTACTGCTGTAGTGGCAGAAATCTTCCTCGGCAATAGTGTGAGCTAGATCAACTGGATAAGTAAAATGGTACAATACTCCCAACTGGGATGGGAGACAAACAGGCAGAGGATCAAAAAGCCCTTTAAGAAGCCCAGAAGACTGTTGCTTGAATAATGGGCTGGAGGAAAGCCAGAGACTCCAGGCGGATGCTGTAGTTGACGGATCTGGCTCCTCCTTGTATCTTGGGTCCCTGTCTATTTCTTTGCCATCAGGATGTGTTCAGGCACAGAGGGAAAGGAAGTGTTTTTCCCATTCCATGAAGTGTGGGAGAAGCAGGGCTGTCTCCCAGAATGATGAGTGTGAAGGCATCCATCACCTCTGTCTGAAGAGCAGCTGTGCAACTGAAACTGTCAAGAGTAATCTGAACCTTTAATTGTGTTTCCTTTAGCACGATGTTCTTCTGCACCACTGTGCAGGCATCATGTGGAGCAGCAAGTTCATGACTCAGAAAATGCTCACCTCTGTTCCCAGGCACACAGGCGCTTTTTCCTCACTGTCCCAGGCACATGACAAGAGGATTGTCACTGCAGCACATTGAGGGGTAGTGAGTATTTAGAGTTGAAATATGCTTGGAGACAGAGAGATGCACATGCTTGGTGAAATACTAGGGCAAAAGCCATCTGTGACTACGGAAAAATTCTTCTGTGTAGGCAGATCTTCCTCGAAAGAGGAAGTTAAATCACAAATGAAATATGAACTCAAGACCACTTCTGACACATAGAGTGACTGAAGTTAACATTCTTATTCAGTAAGCCTGAACCTTCTGTGTACCTATGGCACGACTTGCTCTCCTCACAGGTCTCTAGGGCTATTTTGTCCAACCTGCTTGTGGACTCCTATCAGCCCTGTAGAGCAATGCAGGTACATGATATGCAATTGTCTTATGCCCAGTGCATCAGCTGCATCGACTGCATCAGCATGCCTGGAAGGAGGCAGGTGTTGGGAAGGAGATAGGTCAACCTTTGTAGTTTTTATTATTGGTATTGATTGGGTAGCTGGAGGCAGCTTAGCTGAGCCTTAAATTGATCTAGAAGAGGTGTTGTTGGAAAAAAAATGTAATGCTGCACAGGACTGCAGAGGGTAGTCAAAGCAGAGGCAATTATTATGGTGACTTGGCAGCTGTGCTATAAATCATGTTTATAAACCATAAAAGAGGGCTTTTCCTGCATTCACAACACCAAGGAGTCTGGGGAGAGTCAGTTTATTTATAAAGACAATAGGGCTTGAGAACAGGAGGCTGAGGAGAAGTCTTGACAACAAACTGAAGGAAATCCGACCTTCCTGCTTTCACACATTGTCCTAGCTGGGTACACATGGTGGCACAGAGAGGCAGCCAGATGGACCACAGGTAACCCTGGTGGGCTGCCATGGCCCTGTGACCCAGCAGGGAACCACCTGCGGAGCACACTGCCTCTGAAGGTGTGAGATCAGGGTGGTAGAAGCAGTGTCACTCCTGGAGGGCTCCCATGACCAACTCCTGGGCATGATGACCTTTCTAGAGGCTGGGAAAGTGGGAGAAAGCAGGTGCTGCTCCCACTCGCAGCTGTACCCCTCTTTGCCCCGTGTCTGATGCCCGTTCCCCCTTTCAGTGTGGGGGACAGAGACAGATTAAGAGGTGCTCCCCGCCACCTACTTCACTGCCCGGCTGTTGGGCGGGGTAACGGAGGGGTAACAGCGCGGGCAGCCCTCGATATCCCGGCGCACTGGGGCCCCTCCGCCCCGCCGGTCGGGTAAGGGGGATCCGGCGCACGCAGCGCGGCGCACGCAGCCGGGGGCGGCCCGGATCGGCGGCAGCACCGCCCCGGGGGTCGCGCAGACGGGGCCAGGCCGCGCTGCTTGGAGAAGCCGGGCTCGATCGCTACCGCCTTTGACAGCGTCCCGCCGGGGTTTGCGTGACAGCACCGGGCACTCCCCTCGCCCCGCGCCCCTTTATGTAACCCGCCTCCCAGACCCGGTTATAAAACACCGCCAAGGCAGTACCGTGACCAGAACCTCGATTACACGGGAGGTAACGGCGCGGATCCGGCCCGGCTGGGAGCGGTGCGGCGGGGCCCTCCGGAGCCGTCCGTCGGGCAGCGCTCCCGGCCAGGGAGCGGGCTCCGCACTGGCGGGCGGGGGTTTGGGGAGGAAAGCGGAGCGCGGTCGGACGGGTCGGTTCGCGGCTCTGGATGAGTAGCGGAGTCGTCGGTGGGGCGCGGGTGGGTCGTTGGGAGGCCGGGGGGGCACTGCTTGTGAGGGGCTGCTGCTCCCTGGTCCAATCTGCAGCCTTTGCTAAGCTTTTCTCAACCTGCTGTCATCCTTGCACATACCCGCTGCGGTGGTTTGGTTTGCCAGTGCTAATCAGCAGCTTTGCAAAAACCCGCATGGCAGTTTATGGGTGTAATAAACTACAGAACCCACCCAGGACAGATGTGAGTTATACAAAACAGGGAAGTGTTCAAAAGTCTAACAGGTCTTTGCCCCTGGAGTCACTGTCATCCTGACTTTTTTATTTTTTTTCCCCTTCTGATCTGTTGTGCAACCTTTCAAGTGTATAAGCCTTCTGCTGATGTAACCAGCGTATCCTTTCTTATTTCCCATAAGCAAGGCTTTCCTGGGGGAACCAGCTTTAGAGTTCGGGATGTGTTCAAGCTAAACAACCCTTGCTTCTCGCCACCACTTTTATTTTACTTATACAGGAAAAAATAGAAAACCTACTGCAACTTCCTGAGCTTTAAGTGATAGAAGAGGCAGAGAGGAAAGGGCTATTCCTGTTCCTTTAAATGTGGCTCTTATAGTTCCAGGTTCTTAAAATGATGACCATCTCTCTCCCTGAGAAACGTAGCACATCCTTTCTTCTTTGCTTTGTAGTTTCCTGGAAAGGGGACATGAAGACTTATGGCTGTGAGGGCACCTGTCTGAAAAGGCAGGGTACAGGTTATGGCCAGACCTTACACAGGCAGTAGAATGTGGGGACTGTAGGCTTTCCAAGAGTTCTTCATATGCAATGTCAAGACCAGAACTTGACTTTTCTTTCTTTTTATTTATATTCATTTGCTTGTTTGTTTGACTTTTTTGGGTTTTGTGGGTTTGTTTGTTTGTTTGTTTTAATGGGTGAAAGGATCCAAACTTGGTCTCCATCTATTACAGTAACAGAAAGGGAAGCAGCCCCTTGACAAAAGAGCTCTGCTGCTGTGACTAATAAGTGACCAATATTAAATGGTTATACCCATATTGATACAGTTCCTACTATGTAGGCTCTGAAGCATGGACAGGGAGAACGGTTCCTTCTCTTTGCTGTTCACGTGTCCTCCCTTTCAGGCACTGAGCTCCAGAGGCAGCTTATCTGCTTGAACCAGAATGCTTTATAACTTTGTGATTATAAATAGATAGCATATTTAATTTTCCTTAATGCACCAGTTTGTAAGATGTTTCTCCTTACTATGTGATGTCCCAGATCTCCTGCCGAGGCTGGGGAGGAAGCTCCTGCCTTCAGGGTAAATGGTGCCTCCAGACCAATTCATATTTCTCTTCCTATTTACAGTTGTGAAGTATCTTGATGCTGGTGTGACTGAAACATGATAAGCAGCATGTGTAACTGTTATTTTAGTCTCATTGGTATCTTTGAAACAAACTTGTGCCAGCAAACCAGGTGCAGGTGACTGGCCTTCATAAGCATAACCATCTTCCTTCCTGTGGTTCTTCGTAGGGGTTCATTAATAGGTTTTCTCTGCTGGCACCAGCTGTGTTCACTGTTTGGCCTTCTCCCACCCTGTGTAGTGTTACCATGATGCTACCAAACCCATGTGCTGCCTGTTTCCTGAGGTAGGGCTGCCTGTGCAGTGACAGCCTTGATTGAGTGTTTAATTGCAATTGTGAAGCTGGATGTCTGCAAAAACTGGGGAGTAATATCAACTCAAATCACTCCTGCCTGTGCACATTTTCC
>JAVHNF010086162.1:16864-31094 GCA_034783455.1 Micropsitta finschii
TCCCCATCCCTGTGCTCTTGTATCCCCATCCCTGTGCTCCTGTATCCCCATCCCTGTGCTCCTCTATTACCTGCAGAAGGAAATTGTCTTCCACACAATTGAGGAACCTCTTGGATTGCTTGTGCTGGGCAGTACTGTCCCTCCAGCAGATATCAGGTTATTAATATATAATGTGGAGGTAATAGGGTGGTAATATATAATGTTTGTATTGTTCTGGTTTCAGCTGGAATAGACTTAGTTTTCTTCCTTGTAGCTTGTGTAGCTTCCTTGTAGCTTGTGTAGCTTCCTTGTAGCTCTGTGTTTTGGACTTAGTCTGAGAATAACGCTGGTAACCCACCAGTGGTTTAGTTTTTGCTCAGTAATGCTTATCTTGATCAAGGATTTTTCAGTCTCTCGTGCTCAGCCAATAAGGAGTGCACAAGAAGCCAGGAGAAAGCAGAGACAGGACACCTGACCTGAATTAGCCAAAGGGGTATTCCATACCACAGCATATCATTCCCAGTATATAAACTAGTGTCAGCTAATGATTGCTGCTCAGGGATGGGCTGGGTATCAGTTGGTGTTGAGCAGTTGTGTTGTGTATCACTTGGGGTTGTTCTGTTCCTCTCTCTCTTTCGTTCCTGTTTTATTGCCATCATCATAATGTTGCATTATATTTTACTTTATTTCAGTTGTTAAACTGTTCTTGCCTCAACCCACAGGTTTTGCATTTGTTTTGTTGTTTTTTTTTTTTTTTTTCCCAACTCTCCTTCCTATTCCAGTAAGGAGTTAGCGGTAGTGAGCAAGAGGCTGTGTGGT
Organism: Micropsitta finschii; assembly: GCA_034783455.1. NCBI lineage: Eukaryota > Metazoa > Chordata > Aves > Psittaciformes > Psittacidae > Micropsitta > Micropsitta finschii. The sequence continues at coordinate 17,663 of JAVHNF010086162.1, forward strand.
GCTTAGTTACTGACTGGGTTTAAACCATGATGTATATGTATACTGTCCAGTTTAATCCCTCCCAAATAGTTGATAGTCTCTAATTTATAGAAAATATTATATTGGGGTTTTTTGTGTGATTTATGGGCAATCATGATTTTGTTGTTGTTGTTGTTGTTAAAATGTGTCTAAGCATTGCATTAGCATTTCATAGTGGTAAAAAAAGCAAACTAAAAGTCATCACTGACTTGAAGGAAGAAAAAAAATAAATTTGTATTAATCTATTGTCTGCCTTTCTCATGCATATTTCTAGAATCTATCTGGACTATCTACCTAAAAAGTACAGTAGAATAAGAAAGACAGAAAAGGGCAACAAGAATTATCAAAGTAATGGAATAGCTTTGGTATGATGAATGAGTAAATGGACTGGGACCCTATAACCTTTGAAAAGACACAACTGAGATTCTACAGAAGACGTAAAACTTATGAGTGTCACAGAGAAGGTGAATAGATATGATTATTCTGTTCTCCTGATATAAAATCTATGCAATTTCACATGAAAATAACACTGACAGATTTGGGAAAAAAAATTAAAGAGGCTAAGAGAGACATATGAGATACTAGACAAAAAAAGATTAAACAAAGTCACAGAAGGAAAGGTGATGTATAGTATAAATAAAAATATTGCTGTTGTCTTTTTGTTTTTGAAGAATTCACTTTTCACAAAAAGAAAGTAAAAAATATTTGACATGATAAAAGCAAGAAGCAAATTCAGCAGTTGTTTCAAATCTGTCCTGTAGGGTCCCTGAATGCATGTTTCTTAATCTGAGCCTTTGAAAAGATCTGAAGAGAAAAAAAAGGTGCCGTACTGAAAGTCTATATTCTTAAGGTTATACCTGTTTTGGTGCAAAGGTGGATTCCAGCACAGCCACATCCTCAAGAGTTACTGCTGTGGTTTAAGCCCAGATGATAACTCAGAACCACACATCTCCTTGCTCCCTCCTCCTCATTCCCCCAGGAGCTTTGGGGAAAGAAGGATCAAAAGAATGTAAACCCAATAGTTTAAGATAAGAACAGTCCAATAATTAAAGTATAATACAAAACTACTACTACCACCACTAATAATAATAATTATAAGAGAAATAACAGGGAGAAAATACAATTGCTCACTACCCGACAACCAATACCCAGCCCTACCCAAGCAGCTATCTGGGCCTGCTGGGTAACTTCCCTCAGTTTAAATACTGGGCATGACGTGTTGTGGTATGGAATAACCCTTTGTCCAGTTTGGGTCAGGTGTCCTGTCTTTGCTTCCTCTTGACTTCCTATGCCCCTCCAGCATGAGAGACTGAAAAGTCCTTGATTGTCTGTAATGAAGTAAAGTGTTATACAAGGCTAGTTCAAGTAAGGTCTTTGACTCAGCTAACCAAGCATATGACAATGAGGTGATTGACTGCTAGCTTAAAGAAAAAAAGAAAAAAAACCCAACAAAATAATCTAACAACAGTACAATAATGAATTTAAACATTTAGCTTTCTGCCCTTCTGACTTTGAAATGGCTGGGATTTCCAAGGGGAACATTAAGAGAATACAGTCTTTGGGGATTTTCTTCAATAACCATTTTATTTTTGCATCAATTTTAGCAGAGGAAAGTCCAGATTCTCTCTGACATAAACTGATGTGACTCCACTGACTCTGACGATGCCTTGGTCTTTTCAAAATATTTATAGTAGATGTAATTCATTTTCCCAACAACATATTCCCTTTGCAATTAATTAAATGTCAGAATCTAGAAAGCCTTTGGATGATGCAAGAAGCAGGGCATGGGATTAAGGTTTTGCCCAAGGCAGATGATTCAGTACATCAGATGTTACAGACGAACCTTTCCACCAATCATCTGGCCTTTGGTATGTTTTTCTGGGAGTCTTTGCCCTGGCACACATTTTGCAGCACACACTGTCTTAATGTAACAGCCTCTTTTCCAACTTGCTTTGGAGATAACATGGCCCCAGTGTCACAAAAGCAAGAAGGCCAAGAAGACAAAAGGAGAGAACAAGTAGGAAAAAGGAGGAGAACATATGAATGCCTAAATAAATGCAGTCTTCTCTCCTGGCTTTTTTTTTTCCATCCTGCCCTTAGGCTCAAGTTAGAGACATTACAGTCTGTTGCTGTAACACTTGTCCTGGTACCAAAGGGCCAGCTAACTGGTACTTGCATAAAAGTGAGTTAATGAAATGATATCCTGTGGTGACCAAGGAAGAAAAATAACCTTTGTCCTTCAAGCAGAGGGTCAGGGACCAAAGGAAGCAAGAATAATAAAGTCTCTAGAACTGACTGAAACAGTGCAGTTGAATCAGCTAGAATCCAAAGTTTTCGTAAAGAGTCAGCCCTTCCCTGTTATAGTGTATTATAGATTTTACTTCAGCACTGCTACTACCCCCTCTGATGGTAACTCTTAATGCTTCCCAGGGCATCAGTGGTGCAAGGAGGAGGTAATGGAATGCAGCTTGAAGCAGCTCTCAAACCCGGCAGAGACTGCTCTTCTCTGCAGGAGGTGATATTATCTAATCCTGTGTGTTCTCCCTACAGCTGGCATAGTTTCCGGCTTTGTAGTAACACGAGCAGGCACGGACATCTTCCAGTGTTTGCTGTGTCAGTGCACAAGGTATCAGACACTGCTCACAGTGTTTTTATGTTTTCCTTTCAGGCCACTTGAATATAGCTGATTCTGTGAGAAATAAACTATAAAAGAGATCTGCTAGTTTATATACTGACACACTGACTTTCCAGCTCTGTCTGTACCAGACTAAGCACACCATATCTTGGAAGCTAAGTGGTCCAGGAGCTGACTGAACAGATGACACCCAGGTAATTTTGCGTGCTCTATATGCAATGAACAATAGGCAATATGAGTGAACACTGGAACACAGAAATGAAATTAATTAAAGGGCTGTTCCTCTGCTGTCATAATTGCGGCCAGTACATTAGAGATGGGGGAGGGAGGGGAATCTTTGCTATTTAGACTATATAATGAGATACTTTGAAGAGGCTGTATAGATTAATGGATTGGACTGAGAGATTTTTCACAGGTGCTATCTCACAAGGCAAAGCTGTTATGTGCTCTAAGATTTTGATACAGCTTCTCTTTGCCTGGGCGTGCACATTATATACTTCTACTGCTTTCTTGTACAATCAGCTAAGCAGAAGGAGAGAGATGGCTGGGAAGTTTATGAGATTATAGTCCTTAGAGGGAACAACTCTAGCTGCCTTCCTGCTGAGAACAGGTAGATGAATGAAGCTGCTGATGCAATGCACAGAAGATGATGAGGACACAGACAACAAGAAGGAAGAATGTGGCATTTGATAGGAAGTGGGTAGTAGTAAGGTGATGTACTTTGCTGAAGATATGATTCCTTCAGTGATCCTGGCTTCTTCTTTCCTCACTTGCTTTAAAGTATCCCATAACCAACTGTTTTTTCCTGTCTTTGCAATTCCACACACTCTCTACCATCTCCATTTTCTTTTCCCTAGATTGTCTCCTGTTTAATTCCATTCTCTGTACGTTACAGTGGCAGCTTTTCTGTGAAAAAAAAAATAAAAAATTACTGGGAATAGGACTGCAGCAGAAAAATGAGGTAGGTATCTGTGGCAGTAGGGTAGGCTGAGGTTAAAGGAGGACATAACCACTAAGGACTGTTACACAAGGCCCTGTGTGACCTAAAGTGGCCATGTCTTGGCAGGATGGGAATTGCCATCTGGCCATCCAAATGTCTGAGGTAACTGCACAGTTCACATGGATGGAGTGCTGAGGTTTTTGCCATGCATATAATGAACTGCTAAATAATGGTTGATGAGCTTCTATTTAAGTCTTGTCTCAACCTTATTTCCTTCCACCTGTTCATCAGAATTTCAGCCTTCTGAAATTCTCTCATGTATAATAAGATCTGAGTTCCAGATCAAAGTCTTTTCTACAGGTAGTGCAGTAAGAACAAAGTGTTTGTGGGGATTCTCTGTAGTTGTGCTGCAGTGCTTCCCTCAGTGGCTACAGCAACATTTTCCGTTGCAGACTGAAATGAAAGGAATTGATGTCATGATGCATAGATGCTCTCTCTTCAAAAATCCTCCTCTTAGCTCTCATTTCCTTATTGTAAATAGCACCTAGCTTCTCAGACTGTAAGGGACACAAGAATATTCTTTGGGATCCTAAAGATTTTGAAATCAGGAAAAAACACCTCTAATACATATGCATAAGTCCTGAAACACTGATTTGCTCATGGTTATGGTGAATACAATACATGAGAGTATGTCTCAGATACTTAAGCTTTGCTACTTAAGCTTTTTGAACAGAAGAAAGGAATTAGTATTTGGAATACTGATGTACCATGTTCCCCCTTAGCTCTGGAGAAGAAATGCACAAGGCACATTAAATCATGCAGCACTTTCAAACATTCTTCTCTCCCTACAGTGTGACAGCAAAAATAAAATGGTTCTGTTCTGTGAGAGTTATTAGCACCTTCAGAGTCACGCTTTTAGGGCAGCAGGCGCTAGAAAGCAGAAGAATAGTGGAATATCCTCAGCAACACCACAGAAAGAATGGAATCAATTTTCCTGAACAAAGACAAGGATCCTTCAGCTCTGAGTCACACATCATGAACTTCTGAAGTGTCACATGGGGAGAGCAAGTGTTATGCATCCTGCTTTCTCCTTACTATGATGGAGACTCTTGCCTCCCAGGACAGCAACCCAAGAAATAGTCTACAGGCTGTTTTCTGGAAGGGAGCTCACAGGCCCTGAAGGGAGAACACTGGATACAGAATGCATCCATTCTTAGTTACTTGCCTCACAGCTCAGTTTTTCTAAATCACCGCAGAAGGGGTCCATCTAAGTATCAGTCCATGCACCTAAGACTATTTCTCTATCTTACCTGATGATTGCTTAATACTCAGAATTTCAATAGCAGTAGAAAGGACCCCAGCTCAGACCATACTGAGGCAGTTTCCACTGGGATGTGGGAGACCCAAGGCTGAATGCTTTCAGCAGGCAAGGTGGGAAGCTGAACCCTGCTCCCCTAAATCCTGGGCAACTCCTAAGCTGCTAATATATTTCATAAAAGGGGGAAAAAAATCCTTTTTATTGAGGAAATTTGAGTGTGAACAAAAGACACATCTGTGAGGGGAAGGCTGCAGGCAAGTAGGCACTGCAGATTCCCAGCAGAGACCACAAAAAGCCAACATCTTCTTTGCCTTTATATTCACTGCAGCATTCCCCCCTGGTTTGCTTCTGGCAGGTACTATTTAACGGGCTCCCTCCTCTGCATGGGGGTGTCCAGAAGTGCATGAATTTCACATCTAAGCAGCAGCCACTGTGATACCTAACACTGGGACACCCCCTCTTGCCCTACCGCCCCTCAGCTCTTTTTTATTCTGGCTCATAGCAGGTGCTTCTGTTTGTGCTGTGACAACACATGAAGTTAAAACCCACCAACAAGCCAAGCAGCAGCGACTCCTACCAAACACAGCAACCAGATGTGCACCCACACCAGTGCCTGTAAGAAATTTTAAGCCAGGTATCAAGGATAGATACAAGGTGCAGCAGCACACTTACCCTGGGATGTGTAACCTTGGCTGAGAACCAAAGGATGCAGACATAAGGGCTCTTTTTTGGATACAATGTGTAACACAGGGTGAGAAATCTCTGCATTGTTCAGATGAAGAAACTCAATAACACGCTGAAAAGTAAGTGCCAAAGCTAAGGGTATTCTTGTGCTTGCTTAATACCAACTCCTCCCTCCCTCAAACAGATCATGTCAGTCAATACCACAGAAGTCACAATAATGTCCTGTAGTAATTTAAAGTGAATTTTACTTTTTCTTCATGCCATCCATGTACTATTCCTAGAGTGAGCCTGGGCACTGTAAGGTGTTCAACTGATTTTTGACTCGATTAAATGGAAATGCTAGAAAGGAGCTCCCCATCCCCATGAGATCTGGAGTTCAGTTTTAGACAAACTTTGGATAAGTATCATAATATGCTTATTCAAATGCAATTGCTTATTCAAAATGTATCTCATGGCTATTCGAAACAAAACTGATTATTACAGAGCAACACTTGGACAACAGAAGCCCTTTCTCTGCTGGAAAACAATGCTTGGGCATATACTCATATTTAGATTCAGCGATGGCTACACACAAATAGTCAATGAAAATAATCACACAAACAGATTTCAGGCTGCAATTTCCTGGCTAATCTTCAGCTATCAGAGATCTGCACAGAGGTGATGCTGTGGACATCATGCAGGCTTAATACGATGAGTTTGGTATAAAATTTTCCGTTTTCATATGTAGCAATTTGTATAAAACCACTTGAAACCCCTGCATTAAGTATCTTACTCTGTAAAGATTCCCAACATTTTCCCCGTGTCAGAACACTTCGCTGATGATGGCTTTTATGAGTTTGTGAAAGTAAATTACAAGCTCCTACAAGAGGACCGGAAAGAAGGCTTTGAGATGTGAAAGCTCCTTTGAATATTAGCCTGAGGAGATCCTACACACAGGGACAGAAAGCGCGAGGGACTGCAGGAGCATAAAATACATTCTTCTTTGCTTCGATACTTCCTTGTCCGTTGCTTAGGAGACAGAAACTTCCCTTTTAGTCACTCAGCTCCATTTGACACCACAGCACTGTCCTCTTCCCTGCAGGAGGTGTGAAGGGATCAGAGAGAAGCCCCTGAAACAGCCCTGGGTTTAGCAGAGCAGAGGCAAGAGCTCTTTAGCCAGGCTGCCCACAAAAGCAGGACAGGAACTTTAGTGACAGTTCGGAGAATGTCTGCCAAAAGAGGTGCGTGTAACAAAATCCTGACACGAACGCGGGTGTGACAGCAATAAAGCTAAAAGGGGAGGGCTTTATGTTTTACAAGCAGCAGAACAGTCTGTTGGGAGAAGCTCATCGCCGTGCCTGCTGCTGAGTCCCAACACTGCCCTCACCCACTGCCACCTCCCCTTGTGCTCTGCACAGCAGCACCAACCAAGCCCACTCTGAGCTGGTGGCTGGGCCGTGCATCACTGCAGATCTAACAACAGATGACTTCAAAAGGGTGGGTGGGATGCCCACAGCAGCTTCAAGCACCAGTAGATGCAATTAAGTGGGTGATTTGATAGTCTTTCTTTTCCTCCTCTTTCCCTAAGCAGCTCTTCAAAGGCAGGTAGCTGGAGCTTGCTGTGAAAGACCAATGCCACCCAGCCACTCAGTACAGGTCTGCCAGCTACCATTCAATGAGCCTATTTTAAATATGTGGAGTATTTGGGGTTTATTTCCCACTTGGAAGAAACACTGGTGCCTTTAATAAAGCAAGCTGCATGTAATGGACAGGGACTTGTTCACTTCAACTGAAAGTCTCTCCCTTGTGCAATATCCTGCTTAAATGCCAACCTGCTTGTAAACGGGTGGTATACAGTAATGCTTTATACACACACAGGTTGCCATTAAGAGATAAGCATTTACCAACAGTTACTACACATGTGGAGCACTGTAATTCTGCAGCCACAGAACGAGCACCACTTTGTGATATTATACAGCAGCACAGTGACCTGTGCCACTTGGTGGGTGACTTTGACCCTGGAATTGCTTTAAGGAGGAAGGAAGCTCCTCAGTAAAACAGGTCAGCACTTTGGCAGGGAGTTCATCTTTCAAAATCTGTAGTTTCTACTGCAAAGAGATGCCCATGTCAAAGGTTCTTCAGAAGCTGCTAACGCTGCCTTTTGCAGTGCTCTGTTTTCTGTGTCCATGACTCCTCAAGATCCCTGGCTTTGTAGCAGTTACCTTGCTAGATCCCTGGATCTGGCAACCCAAGGACTTTTGTCCCTCGCGGCATTCTTTATTCATATTAGCCAGGTACACCTGTGTTTGTTACTCACTTTTTACTCAGTGAACTCAACTGTTAGGGGCTTTGTATTTCCATTAAATGCCACGTCTGCCTGCCTTTCAGATCTGTTCCAAGGTCATTCAACAGTTGACAAATCCCTTCTGAAAACACTGGCTGAAGGTATTTATTAGGAAGCTAAACTGATTCCCTTTATTTAAAATACACTGTTCCGGGGTGAGGAAAAACATTACAGGCAACTTCAAGCACTCCAGCTTGCATTACTAATGCAAAACAAGTTCATTATGTCACTGGATTTCCTGTCTTCCTCCACCTTCAGTTACATATGCTTGGCCAAACTATTCTTTAGAATCAATTTCTTCTGTTACTATAGTTGTCTTTTCATTCCAAGTAAATAAATAGGTTCTCTTCTGACTAGAGATTCCTTAATGGTTGAAAAAGCAACCTCCACATATGCTGAAGGTGGCTGTGGGACTTTCTGGCTGTCTGTATTATGCTCTGATACAACTTATCTTTCCAGCTGAGATACCCATGAAACTGTAACTGCTGTTAAGAGGAATGCTGCAAACCCTTGAAGTGTGTTCCACATGGAAGCAGCTTTCACAAAGCCGGTTAGCTATTTGTGGCTTTTTATCAGCTTCTCATCTGGCTTTGCCATGGTGAAACCGGTGGCAGGGAACACATTCTGTACCGAGACCACCTGCCTGTAGAGGTCCCGCTCACCCATCTCCAAACATACATTTAAAATGTTAATTGAACTTTAAGTAATAATCTCCATGAAAGGTTATAATTTAACAAACTCTGCAATAACAAATGTCTTAAGGGTATGCTTTCTGGAATGCCATTTTCTCCATAGGTAGTTTCCAATTGAGATGTACACCTGCAATGATCCACCAGCTATTCTGAAAGTTGGCTTTAAGCATGCATGAATTAATCACTGTCCTCTTTTCTTTCCACCAGCATACATAAACACACTGCTGTTACTCTAGCTTTGTGTAGAGCCGAATCCTGGTGCTCTGAAAAAGCATAAGATATCTTGCAGGAGTAAGTGGACAAAATGTGGTTGTCTCATCTGTGTCTTGGTATGAGGGCTGGGGGTTGATCTGCACATATTCACTGTTTACATAGAATTGTCTCCCATAAGAGGAGCATCCACTCATCCAAAGGAAAGCTTGCCTTGTGCTTATATTTCTCTTGTGTTCAGCTCTCCTGAATCTTTACTACCTGATGGCATGTTTTCACCAAAGGGAAAGGACTCCATCCTCCCTCCACTGCTTCAGTGTGGCTTCCCAATGGTAGCAGCACTGTTTTGGATAAGCCAGCTAGAAACACTGATGTACACACGGCTAGCATTTTACACAATTTAGACACAGCACAACTGAAAAGAAAAAGGTTGAGACTTTTGGGAGAGATTGCAAGGATGTGAGGAACCCTTATTCTTCAGAACTGTCACATAATCACTTCAGAATTAAATGCCCACTGGTTTGACCCAAGCATAAATTCCAGATAAGTCACTATGTGTCAAAATGATCCTTTTCTAATACTGTGACTCCCGGCCCAAAAAATGAGTTCCTGTGCTCTGTGAAGAATTACAAGGTCACCACTGAACAGGCTGGCTACCGTCAGACTCCATTCTGTAGCCGCAGCAAATGGCCCTGCACAAATTCACCTACAGCAGCTCCAAACACAGCCTGCTAACACCCGGTGGAAAACAAAGCTTATCATTTACACAAAACTCCATGCAAATATCAACTTACGCTTTTTGTCAAACACACTACAAGAATAGCCTCAGAGAATCATGGAATAGTCAGGGTTAGAAAAGACCTTAAGATCATCTAGTTCCAACCTCCCTGCCACGAGCAGGGACGCCTCACCCTAGACCATGTCGAATAAACTCTGTATGTTGAAAGGGATGTACATGTATCCATGTAGTGGATTTTGTCCTATACCAATTTACACCATGTAAAGAGCTTTCATCCTTAAACTAGTCTGCCATAAGGAGGCACTGTTACTAAACTAAGTTTCTACCAAATTGTTTCCATTTCTGTAACATTTTAAAGAAGTACCTTGCTAGAAACTATATTATTCCTTTTGCCAATGTGTGGAAAACTTGTGGTAGAACAGCTCAGCAAGCTCTCAGCTATGTGAGCTGATGGAGTAGCAGGTTAACCTAAATAAAGCAGCTCTCAAAGATGGTGTAAATGAGAACACGAATGGAAAAAACTGATTCACATCAACCAAATACACACTATACACAGATAAGCATGTCAAACTGAGCTAGAGTGCTTCCAAACACACCTGCACCCAGGCATGGTCAGTCACAGCCTTGACTGTCTGCATCAGGAGAGCCCAGAGCTGACCTCCTAAGCAACTGTGCGGCTGGCTGTTCTGTTCTTTAAATTACAAAGCAATGAGCTGGCTAAATGGTAAACTTCTAATTAGATTTGTCTCTATGTTTCAATATTACTAAAACACATGAAAAATGCATTAAGAGCCAGCTAATTGGGGGCTCTCTAAAAGTAGCTGTAAATGAGCAATCGCAGTGCAATTGGGGTGTGGTTCCCCAGGGATCATAGCAGGACTGATGCTTTTTAGTATTCCAGGCAAGGGTTTAGGAATTATTAAACAATCCCAAGCAATAAAAGATACAGATGACAGGAAGGCTGTAATCCCAGCAAATTACAGTGAAGAGCAGCCAGTGCTAGAGGGTGAGCCAGGCTGGCAAGTACACTGGAGTCACTCACACCAAATGTTCTTTATACAGCCAAACAGAAGCTTGCATGTTTTGGTATGAAGCATACAGACTACGTATGCTGGAAAACAGGGAGTCTCTAAAATACACAGATGTCAGAACTGCCTGAAAACCATCTTCCTCTCATGGAGCTGAAACACAAAGGATACGATTTTTACTCCTACAGGATATCGGTTAACTCAGCAGCAAACGACTATATGTATTTTGGTTTCTGTCTCCTAACAGCACACTGGAAAATACAGGTATTTTACATTGATAAGCAACTAAAATTATTCTGGGGCTGGAAAGAAATGCCTCACTTTGGAACTCTCTATCTGTTTAGCTACTGAGAGTAATTATCAGGAGAAGTGACTGTATGGGAGGTGCTATTTCAGCATGGAGAAGATGCTTGGCTACAAGAGAGCTCTTTAAGCTACCTTGAGAAGGTGTGAGAAGCAACACCATCTGCATTTAAACCTGTTCAAATTAGAAACAAGGCAGCTGGCATTATGTGTTTTAATGCTAGGAAACTAGCCAGCCTCTTGAGGGATGGCTGCACATCTGCAAAGCTTCAGATCACTGTCAGGACAGCAATCAGAAGACCAGAACCCTGTGCTCACCCATCCAGTGGCTGCAGGAGCTCCAGCCACACCAGGGCTGGGGCTGTTCCTGAAACTCAAAGCCGGGCTGGAAGATAGGCTGTGGTTAGGAAAGTTACTGAGCTCAATGTCAGGCAAGATGCTGCTGCTTCAGGGTCTTCGCAGACAGGAAGGCAGAGCTAACGATGTTTCAAGGCTTCTTTTGCCCTTGAAAAGATCTATGAATCAATAGGTAAAAAAGAACGAAGACATCTTGAAGCAGTGTTTCCCCTGAATACATCATGGGATTTACTGAATCCCAGGGACACAGCTGAAGACTAAGCCTCTTCTTCCCATGCATCATGTAACAATGTAGAAGTACTTCTGCACAGCTCAAAACTTGGGTGTTTTCACATTACCGGGTGCAATCTAATACAAAGCAATGGCAGAGGAGCACTGTGTTATGAATAGCAAGTAACTGAAGTTGTTTTGCTTGAAAAAATGCCTTGCCAAAAATTCTACCTTTTTTCACAGCTAACGGGCTCAGTTGAAAAGCCAGATCAAGGCAAGGGAGATGTATCCACAGACCTCACCGCACTTCAGAGTCTGAGCAGAAATTTCAGTTCAGGGGAATACTTTAAAATGGGCTTAATTTCCACAGACTTTAGTTTTCGCAGCTCTGGGCACAAAGAATCATAGGGTGGTTTGGGTCGGAAAGGACCTTAAGATCATCCAGTTCCAACCCCTTGCCATGGGCAAGGACACCTCACACTAAACCATTCCACCCAAAGCTCTGTCCAACCTGGCCTTGAACACCACCAGGGACGGAGCATTCACAACTTCCTTGGGCAATCCATTGCCTCACCACCCTTACAGTAAAGAATTTCTTCCTTATATCCAATATAAACTTACTCTGTTTCAGTTTGAACCCATCACCCCTTGTCCTATCATTATGGTCCCTAATGAAGAGTTCCTCCCCAGCATCCTTGTAGCAGTCCTGCATCAAAGACACAGATCCAAGAAGCTGGGTTTTCACTGGTCTTTCCCTAAAGCTGGTCAGAGAGGAGCTGTCTAATAAGTTAGAGGCATTTTAGGCAAGTAGTCTAATCCTTGTTTCCTGCTTTCTTTCTTGCACCATCACTGGAACTAGTGTCTAGCTCTGAACAGGAGAGCTCTAGTTCTTCAGTTATTAAGGGACCAAATCCAACAAGTGAATGTGGTACCAGAGGAATATAACTGTTGCAAAGCATGGCCCTAGCATGCTTGGCCAATGTTGTAAGTCATGGCTTATTTCTGGAAGGAGACAAAACACATTTTCAGCATTGCAGAAGCAAATTCAGCAACATAAACCTAAAGGGAAAATTGTGTTAAGCATTTCTGAGATTCCCACTGCAAGGTGCCCAGCTTAAAGAGCCCGGGCTCACAGGGTTGATTTCAGGCAAATAGAAGAGAAGGCTGCTTTCAAATGACAATTAATATTAAATGCTTCAGCTACAAGATATAAGTATGGGAAGGCTCTGCAAACAGTAGATATTAGTAGCATTGCAGCCAGGCACAGAGGTATCTGTCCTTGGAGAGCTGAGGTACGCGTGGTCCCTGCTACAACATTTGTTGATCACATTTCAGCAGTACACGCTGAGCTCGGCGCTGGCAGCCACTGGCTGTATTGATCTGAACACAAGACCATGTAATTCAAAGGCCTCTCACATGAGCTTTTCTGCATGCGTTTGATCACAACTTGAAGCAACGGGGAGAATCCGTTTCAAGGTAAAGAAAAAGAGAGAAGCAGCATTTAGGATTCCTATGTCTGCAGTATTTCCGTCATAGCGGTTAAGATGCCATGGCCTTTTCAACTGGCTTCTTAACACTGACAATAAAAGCCTGTGAAGAAGGGAATCAGAAAAGCTTTATTCCCAGAGTTCACCATGTTACTCTTCTGTCTAGCACTGATGTAAATGAAGGGGATCACCAGAGCTGGAAGATACAAGGTATGAAACAAGCACAGAGGCAGGGGACTGATTTTATTTCAAAGCATCCTCATCTCACTCCACCCTTTTGTCTTCTTCCTCTGCTGATTGCTTTGGAGCAGCAGGGAGGGTGGCAAGTGAAATTATCCCTGAAGTGGGACCATTATCAGCTCTTCTGTCTGGCTGGGGAAGGGAGCAGCAGCATTGGCTCCCTCCTGGGAGAAGACAAACAAGGAATGGGGCTGAGCCCTGAGCACAGGCTGATGCACAAGTGCTCCCAGTAAATTTATATCAACTTG